>PITA01007662.1:0-89891 GCA_004023965.1 Spilogale gracilis
TCTTTTACATATACATATAGTTATAAGCTTCAAGGTAATCCTACATCCCTATTCAATACTACCCCTATATACAATGAGTTCTAATCTCCCACTATCTTTAGAAAATGGGCTCCTCCAACAATAATAACAAGACAAACTCGGGAGCATCTGAACGCATTCCTTGCCCACAAGGAGTGTCTGCCCTCACCTTCCCACTCTAGTCTGTCAGTGTTTCTGTGTAATTATCTTTGCTTTTGTATTATATAAATACTGGTGTTGAGGGTCATATAGGTTGGGCATCGCTTTTTGATCTCTTCATTTACCCTTGATAGCCCTTTTCTTTACCCTGTAACAGTTTTGTACCATATAAATCCTACCACCGGACCCCACTCTGGTGGGGGTTTCTTTTCTTGCTTCCTTTCTTCTGTTTTCTATTTTCTTTCTCCTTCCTTTTCGGTGGTGAATTCTGATTGATCCAAAACCTTCCAGCGATCAATCCACATAGATAGTGGCTGATATATTTAGCTATACACCCCTCAACCACTCCTCGCCATAATGACTCGGAGGAGGAATATCCAACAGAAGAAGAACCCTGAGACTGCAACAGGGTTCACAGAATTACTGGAAATGAACATAAACAATATGACAGAAATGGAATTCAGGGAGGAAATCATCCAAGCAATGGCTATTTAGAAAAGAACATTAGTCACAAAGTGGAAGCCATAGCAACAGAAGTGAAAGCTGAGGTTAGAAAGGCTATTGATGAAATACAATCTAATTTAAATATGCTAACAGCCTGAGTAAGCGAAGCTGAAGATCGTATCAGTGATTTAGAAGACAGATGGATTAAGAAGGAGGAGCAAGATAAGTCTTGGAGAAAACAGCTAAAATCCCATGAAAACAGAATAAGGGAAATAAATGATGCCATGAAACGCTCCAATATCAGAATTATTGGAATCCCCGAAGGAGCTGAGAGAGAGAGAAGCCTAGAAAATATTGTTGAACGAATCATGGATGAAAAATTCCCAAATCTGGGGAATGAAACAAATGTTCATGTTCTAAAAGCAGAGAGATCCCCTCCCCCAAGATCCTTGAGGTCAGAAAAACCTCCAGGCACATAATTGTGAAATTCGCAAATCATAAAACCAAAGAATATGTCTTAAGGGCTTCTAGAGGAAAGTGATCCCTTACCTATAGAGGGAGGACCATCAGAATAATGTCAGACCTTTCCACAGAAACCTGGCAAGCCAGAAAGGGCTGGCAAGACATATTCATTAAGTTACATGACAAAAATATGCAACCAAGGATAATGTATCCAGCAAGGTTCACTTTCAAAATGGAAGGAGAAATAAAGAGTTTGCAGGACTGCCAAGGTCTAAAAGATTATGCAACCACCAAGCCAGCACTACAAGAAATACTAAGGGATTCTATAGAGGAGAAACAAACCAAAGAGTGACACAAAACAGAAATTTACACAGGTAATCTATAGAAATATGAACTCCACAGGCAACATGATGTCAATACAAACATATCTATCAATAATCACTCTCAATGTAAATGGCCTAAATGCTCCAATAAGAAGACACAGGGTTTTAAACTGGCTAAAACGACAGGATCCATCCATATGCTGCTTACAAGGGACTCATGTTGAATCAAAAGACACTTACAGATTGAAAGTGAGGGGATGGAGGAACATCTTTAATGGCAATTGACCCCAGAAGAAAGCCGGGGTAGCAATTCTCATATCAGACAAATTGGATTTTTGTCTAAAGACTGTAGTCAGAGACACAGAAAGACACTACATCATTCTTAAAGGGTCTATACATCAAGAAGATCTAACAATTGTAAATATTTATGCCCCCAACATGGGAACAGTCAACTACAGAAGCCAACTGTTAAACAAAATAAAGAATCATATTGATGCCAATACACTAATCGTAGGAGATCTTAACACACCATTCTCAGCAATGGACAGATCATCTAAACAGAAAATCAACAAAGAAACAAGAGCCTTGAATGACACATTGGACCAGATGCATCTCATAGATATATTCAGAACATTTCACCCTAAAACAGCAGAATACTCATTCTTCTTGAGTGCACATGGAACTTTCTCCAGAATAGACCACATACTAGGTCACAAATAAGGGATCAACTGATACCAGAAGATTGAAATTATTTCCTGCATATTTTCTGACCACAATGCCATGAAACTGGAACTCAACCACCATAAAAAGCTCAGAAGAAAGTCAAAAACTTGGAAGCTAAAGACGATCCTGCTCAAGAATCTGTGGATCAACCAGGAAACCAAAGAAGAACTGATACACTTCATGGAAACCAATGAGAATGAAGATACATCGTACCAAAACCTATGGGATACAGCAAAGGCATTCCTAAGGGGGAAATTCATAGCCATCCAAGCCTCACTCAAAAAAATTGAACAATCCCAAATACACCAACTCTCATTACACCTTAAAGAATTGGAAAATCAACAAAAAAATTAAACCAACCCCCCACACAAGGAAATAATTAGGATTAGAGCATAAATGAATGAAACAGAAACTAGAGATACAGTAGAACGCATCAACGAAACTAGAACCTGGTTCTTTGAAAGAATCACTAAGGTCAATAAACCATTGGCCAAACAATCCAAAAGAAAAGGGAGAAGACACAAATTAATGAAATTATGAATTAAAAGGTAGCGATCAGGCTAACACCAAGGAAATAGAAAAAACCATCAAAAATTACTATCAACAATAATATGCCAATATGTTTAACAACTTAGAAGGGATGGATACATTCCTAGAAACCTATAAACTACCAAGACTGTAACAGGAAGACATTGACAATTTGAATAGACCTATATTTAGTAATAAGATGAAGCATTGATCAAAAACCTCCCCCCAAAACAAGAGTCCAGGACCAGACGGATTCCCTGGGGAATTCTACCAAACATTCAAAGAAGAAATAACACTTATTCTCCTGAAGCTCTTTCAAAAAATAGAAATGGAAGGACAACTTACAGACTCTTTCTATGAAGCCAGCATCACTCTAATACCCAAACCAGACAAAGACCCCATAAAAATGGAGAACTTTAGACCAATATCACTGATGAATATGGATGCCAAGATTCTCAACAAGATCCTTGATAACATGATCCAAAAATACATTAGAAAGATTATCCACCATGATCAGGTGGGTTTCATCCCAAGAATGCAACGGTGATTCAACACTTGTAAAAAATCAACGTGATAGAACAAATCAATAAGAGAAGAGAGAAGAACCACATGGTACTCTCAATTGATACAGAAAAGGCATTTGACAAAATACAATACCCGTTCCTGATCAAAACTCTTCAAATATAGGGATAGATGGAACATTTCTCAACCTCATAAAATCTATCTACAAAAAACCCACAGCGAATATCATTCTCAACGGGGAAAAAGTGACAGCCTTTCCTCTGAGATCAGGAACAAGAAAAGGATGCCCACTCCCACCACTACTGTTCAACATAGTTTTAGAAGTCCTAGAACAGCAATCGGACAACAGAAAGAAATAAAAGTTATGCAGCTTGGCAAAGAGGTAGTCAACCTCTCTCTCTTTGCAAATGACATGATACTCTATGTGGAAAACCCAAAAGACTCTACCCCCAAACTACTAGAACTCATACAACAATTCGGTAATGTGGAAGGATACAAAATCAATGCACAGAAATCAGTTGCATTCTTATACACTAACAATGAAAAGTAGAAAGGGAGATCAGAGAATCGATTCCATTTACTATAGCACCAAAAACTATAAGATACTTAGGAATAAACCTAACCAAAGAAGTCAAGGATCTGTACTCGAGGAAATACAGAACACTCATGAAAGAAATTGAAAAAGACACAAAAAGATGGAAGACCATTCCATGCTCATGGATCGGAAGAATAAACATCATCAAAATGTCTATACTGCCTAGAGTAATCTATACTTTCAATGCCATTCCGATCAAAATTCTACCAACATTCTTCAAATCATTGGAACAAGCAATCCTAAAATTTATATGGAACCAAAAAAGACCCCGAATCACTAAAGAATTGGTGAAGAAGAAAAGCAAAGCTGGGGGCATCTCATTACCTGACTTGAGGCTTTATTACAAAGCTGTGATTACCAAGTCAGCATGGTAGTGACACAAAAACAGAGAAATAGACCAGTGGAACAGAGTGGAGAGTCCAGATACGGACCCACAAATTTATGGGCAAATCTTCTTTGACAAAGCAGGAAAAAGTATCCAGTGGAAAAAAGACAGTCTCTTCAATAAATGGTGCTGGGAAAATTGGACAGCTACCTATAGAAGAATGAAACTAGACCATTCTCTTGCACCACACACAAAGGAAAACTCGAAATGGATGAAAGACCTCAACGTGAGGCAAGAATCCATCAAAATCCTGGAAGAGAACATAGGCAGTAACCTCTTTGACATCGGCCACAGCAACTTCTTCCAAGACACGTCTCCAAAGGCAAAGGAGACAAAAGCGAAAATGAACTTCTGGGACTTCATCAAAATAAAAAGCTTCTGTACGGCAAAAGAAACAGTCAACAAAACAAAGAGGCAACCCACAGAATGGGAGAAGATATTTGCCAATGACACTACAGACAAAGGGCTGGTATCCAATCTATAAAGAACTACTCAATCTCAACACCCAGAAAGAAGATGAACACATCAAAAAATGGGCAAGAGACATGAAGAGGCACTTCTCCATAGAAGATATACAAATGACTAACAGACACATGAAAAAAATGTTCAGCGTCACTAGCTATCAGGGAAATTCAAATCAAAACCACACTGGTATACCACCTTACACCATTCAGAATGGCCAAAATTAACAAGTCAGGAAACAATAAGTGTTGGAGAGGCTGCAGAGAAAGGGCAACCCTCTCACACTCTTGGTGGAAATTTAAACTGGTGCAGCCGCTTTGGAAAACAGTGTGGAGATTCCTTAAAAATTAAAAACAGAGCTACCCTATGACCCTGCAATTGCACTACTGGGCATTTACCCCAAGGATACAGATGTAGTGAAAAGAAGGCCCATATGCACCCCAATGTTCATCGCAGCAATGGCCACAATCACCAAACTGTGGAAAGAGCCAAGGTGCCCATCAACAGATGAATGGATAAAGAAGATGTGGTACATATATACAATGGAATACTATGCCTCCATCAGAAAGGATGAATATCCAACTTTTGTAGCAACATGGACTGGAGTGGAAGAGATTATGCTGAGTGAAATTAGCCAAGTAGAGTAAGTCAAGTATCACATGGTTTCACTTATTTGTGGTGCATAGGGGGTACCCTGGAGGGCAGTAGGATAAGGAAAGTAAATGGGAAGTAGGGTAATCCAGGGAGAGAAACGAAACAACAGAGACTTTGGATACAGAAACAAATTGAGGGACTTGGAGTGAGGGGGGGGTGGGGGAATGGGAGAGCCAGGTGGTGGGTACTGAAGGCATCTATTGCATGGAGCACTGGGTCTGGGGAATGGGGAATGAATCTTGGAAGGCTGGAAAAAAAATTTAAGTAACAATAAAAAGATACTTATATATAATTGTATGTTAACTAACAGATATTAAAATATCTGAAAAAACAGGAAAAATAAAATAATTTTTCTTGCAGGCTTTCTTTTATCATTTTATTTTTTGCTGATTTTATATATTTATTTTTTGCTCTTGAAATGCAGTTGACATTCAATGTTAAATTAGTTTCTCAGTGTGATACAACACATTAAAAATGAAGGAAGGATATAACCCATATGATCATCTTAATAGAATATAATATCATTTTGTATATTAATACAAATGATCCATTTTAGAAATCTGAACATGCCTTTACAAAGAGTTCATTTGTATTTCCATAATCCATACTCCAGCATAGGGGCATTTTGAGTTTAAATTCAAAAAAGCAGCATCAGAAGAAAAAGAATGAAAAATCTATCTACTATTCAATTGACCATATTATCTTACATTGACCAAAATTACATTTTTTTGTTAAAATCTTAATGTGGTTAATATAGTCCAGGGACACTAATTCCTAATGTCTCAAACTGTAAATAGAATAAATTCTTAGTACTCATCAGCTATGTATTAGTATGATTTGATTAACAGCATTTGGATACATAATGCTAGATCTTTTAATTTTTTGTTTACAGATAACATACATCATATCCAATTGATGATAACCTATTTTATTTTTTACCCTCCATTTTATATAATTCATGCTCTTGAAGTCCTAAATTAAATAAACAGGAGTATTTGATACTAAGTGATATATTTAAATATTTGTTCTTTTCAATATCATCATTTAAATTTGAGAAGTTTCCTTTAAAAAAAAGAATCTTGCCACATAAAAATAGTTTTAATTCGTATATAAATTTTTATTTTTTAAATGATATGTGGATTTTTAAAAAAGATTTTATTTATTTATTTGACACAGAGAGAGATCACAAGTAGGCAGAGAGGCAGACAGAGAGAGCAGAGGAAACAAGCTCCCTGATGAACAGAGAGTCCAATGTGGGCCTCAATTCCAGGACCCTGGGATCATAACCTGAGCCAAAGGCAGATACTTTAATCCACTGAGCCACCCAGGCACCCTAGAATATAATTATTTAAATGAAGTTTTTAATTAGAGCTTCTCATGTTATGTTTAGGATACTGGTTGTTTTATTGTATTAGTTATTTTATTTAAGTAAAGAACTTCTTAGTGATTCTTACAATAGAGATTAATGAATGAATAAAATAAATAAGTTAATATGCTACAGAGTTTTGTTCCCAACAGTAATTTCTTTTTTTTTTAATGATAACTAAATTACAGGTGGAAAAAGATCAAAGAATCAAATTACAAGTCTTTTCACAACTTTGGTTTAGATAACCCAAGAGAGTTGTGGGAAACCAGCAGAAAACAGTGGTAGGGACAAAGCTACCTAATAATTAATTAAAAGTTTCAGTTTTATTTTATTATTTTATTTTATTTTTTATTTTATTTTTTCAGTGTTCCAAGATTCATTGTTCATGTCCCACATGCAGTGCTCCATGCAATATGTGCCCTCAATACCCACAACCAGGCTCACCCACCCTCCCACCCCCCTCCCCTCTAAGATCCTCAGTTTGTTTCTGAATCCAAAGTATCTCATATTTCATTTCCCTCTCTCATTTACCCCACTTCCCATTTCCTTTCCTTCTTCTACTGTCCTCCATATTACTCCTATGTCCCACAGGTAAGTGAAACCATATGATACTTGACTTCCTCTGCTTGGCTCATTTCACTCAGCATAATCTCCTCCAATCTAGTCCTATTGTTACAAAAGTTGGGTATTCATCCTTTCTGATTGAGGTGTGATGTTTCAGTTTTGATCATTGCCACAACCATTTATTCAGTTAAGGACATTATGTCTTTAACTCAGCAAATATATATTGAGTGATTATGATGTTTCAGGAATCTTATGTTCTAGATTCTGGGGTTACAGCTGTCAAAATACAGACAAAACTCCCTGCTATAATGAAGTTTACATTTTTCTCATTGTGTTTCTCAAAATTATCCTGAATTGTTACTGCCAAGTATTTCTGGAAGTAAGAATTAGGTGGGGACAAATTTAGGAAGAGTTTGCTCAGTTTAAGAATCAGACCAGATCCCTCCTCGCATATTGTGCAGTAGACCCCTCATTTACCTGAGGAAAATGAGATTAGAGATTTATATTTTGGAGAGGGTAAAACAGTGTCTTTGGAATAGGATGATACAAAAGACAAAGCTAAGGGTAGACATAGTGCACTAAAACATGAAAATTAAGTGAAAGCTAATATACCCACCTTCGAAATACTGGCAGCTAGGTATATGTTCTTTAAGCAGAGGACTGGGAGAAACTTATCTTAGGAGTCTTATCCCAAAAGAAAATACTTAAAAATATACTGATAGCAGGTAATAACACTGCAAAAGGGCTTTATAAGAAAGCTCACCGCTGATGAAATACAGGTGAGATAAAGTTAACTGAATCTCCTAAAAATATGAACAAAATGACCATTAGGTAACACATATGAAAGGAAATATAAGAAAACTAGAGCTCTATAAGGATCAACATCTGAGGGGGAAAAATACAGAAAGAGGAAACAAGGAAAATGAAGGGTTGGAAATTACTAAAGAAACAATAGAAGGAAAACTTCCCAGAATTAAATGAAAAACTTAAATTTCAAGATTTAATGATTTGTGAGTAATCAGCGTAATGAATGATGATAGTTTTACACAAAACCACAAGACTTCAGAACACCAGGGGCAAAGAGATCTTAAGCACCTTCAGAGAGAAACAAAATAAAATAAGATTGCTTACAAAGTTATAAAAAAGAGAACATTTGATTTGCAACTCTAACATGTTAAAACAAACAACAATGGAGTAATGACTTCAGAATTCTGAGCGAGAAATTATTGCCCACCTAGAATTCTATATACAGCTTAAATTACCAATTAAGCAAAGTAGAAAAAAAGACATTCTGGAATGTGCAAAAAATTCTAAATAATGTTTCTTTTTGTGCACCCATTTTCTCTTTGAGAATATACTCTATGAAAACAATGAGATACATTCAGAACAAAACAAAACAAAAACCAAATGAAATACTGGATCAAGGAAACAAAGGGTCTAGCCCCTAAGAGAGGCAAAAGGAAATCTCAGGATGATGCTGAAAGATTTCAATGAAGAGTTGTACAGTAGAAATAGCTAGCAAATTATCCAAACAGGATCAGGTCTGATGGGTACAGGGAATATCTCTTCAAGAAGAAAAAATATATTTTTTAAAAAATAAATAAATAATTAATTAATTTGAGAGAATCACAAGTATGGAGGGTGGCAGGCAGAGAGAGAGGGAGAAGCTTCCTGCTGAGCAGGGAGTCTGATGTGGGGCTCAATCCAAGGACCCTAGGAGAAGGGTCCAATGACCTGAGGTGAAGGCAGTTGTTTAACTGACTGAGATACCTACATACCCTGAAGTAAGAGATTAATGAACTGGAAGGATAAACATCGTGAACACATCTATGCTGCCCAGAGGAATCCACGCAGTCAATGCAATCTCTATAAAAATAGCATTGACATTTTTCACAGAGCTGGAACAACAACAAAAAAAAATCCTAAAACTTGTAGGGAACGAGAAAAGACCTTGAATCTCCAGAGGATTGTTGAAAATGAAAACCAAAGCTGAAGGCATCAGAATGCCTGACTTCAAGCTATGTCATAAAGCTATGATCATCAAGATAGTATGGTATTAAAAAAAAAAAAAAGATAGTATGGTATTGGCACAAAGAGACACATAGATCCATGGAAAAGAATAGAGACTCCAGAAATTGACCCTCAATTCTATGGTCAACTAAACTTCAACAAATCAGGAAGGAATATCCAATGGTGAAAAGACCATCTCTTCAATAAATGGTGCTGGGAAAATTGGACAGCCACGTAAAGAAGAATGAAACTGGACCATTCTTTTACACCATAGACAAAGAAAACTCAAAATATTTGAAAGACCCAAATGTGAGACAGGAATCCATCAGAATCATAGAAGAGAACATAGCCAATAACCTCTTTGACATAAGCCACAGTGACTTATTTCAAGACACATATCTAAAAGCAAGGGAAACAGAAGCAAAAATGAACTTTTGTGACTTAATCAAGATAAAAAGCTTTTGCACAGTGAAGGAAACGGTCAAGAAAACTAAAAGGCAACCTAAGGAATGGGAGAAGATATTTTCAAGTGATACTACAGTTAAAGGGATGGTATCTAAGTCTATAAAGTACTTCTCAAACTCAACACTCAAAAAGTGAAATAGGGTTACCTGGGTGGCTCATTCCTTAAACATCTGTCTTCGGCTCAGGTCATGGTCCTAGGGTCCTGAAATCAAGCCCCGCAACGGGCTCCCTGCTCAGCAGGAAGCCTGCTTCTGCATTCCCAACTCCCTCTGCTTTCATTTCCTCTCCCACTGTCTCTCTCTCTCTGTCAAATAAATAAATAAAATCTTAAAATAATAATAACAGTAATAATCCAATCAAGAAATGGGCAGAAGACATGAACAGACATTTCTCCAAAGAAGACATACAAAGAGCTAACAAATGAAAAAGTGTTCAACTTCACTAGCCATGAGGGAAATTCAAATCAAAAGCACACTGAGATACCACATTACACCAGTTAGAATGGCAAAAATTAACATGGCAGGAAACAACAAGTGTTGGTGAGGATGTGGAGAAAGGCGGGCCCTCTTACACTGTTGGTGGAAAGGCAAGTTGGTACAGCCATTCTTGAAAACAGTACAGAAGTTCCCCAAGGAGTTAAAAATAGAGCTACCTATAACCCAGCAATGGAACTACTAGGCATTTATCCTAAAGATACAGATGTGGTGAAAAGAAGGGGCACCTGCACCACAATATTCATAACAGCAATGTCCACAAGAGCCACTGTGGAAAGTGATGAGATGCCTTTCAACATGAAGGACAAGAAGAAGATGTGGTCCATATATACAATGGAATATTACCCAGCCATCAGAAAAGATGAATACCTAGCATTTGCATCAAATGGATGGAACTGGTAGGGATTATGACAAGTGAAGTAAGTCAGTCAGAGAAAGACAATTATAATATGGTTTCACTCTTATGGTTTCACTCATATGTGGAACATAAGGATGGATAGCATGGAGGACCACAAGAGAAGGTGAGGGAAAATTGAATGGGAACAAATCAGAAAAGGAGACAAACTGTGAGTGATTCTGGACTCCAGGAACCAAACTGGGAGTTACAGAAGGGAGGTGAGTGGGGATGGGGTAATCAAGTGATGGGTACTAAGGTGGCATGTGATGTGATGATCCCTGGGTGTTATGTGTTCCTAAAAAATTATTGAACATCACATCAAAATCTTATGATTTATTATATGTTGGCCAACTGAACAAAATAAAAATAGGTTAATGTGGTTAAACATATTAAGAGAAGACTTAAGTAGTTTTCAATTTGAGAATTAAATTATGATGGAAAACAAAGCTATCTGCCAGGCAGGAAAACAAAGAAGCCCACCAAATAATTAACCTTTTAAGAACTCAAGGTGAAAAAAGTTCAAGAAAGTAAAAGCAATAATTGTTTATTATATGACTCATTTGTAATCAGAATGAATCATAACACCATACACTGAATGATAATTTTATCAAAATTTATAAGTAAATTATGATGGAGGGAAACAGGAAGTGTTCTGTGTAGGGAATGGGATAATTTTCTTGAAAAATCAAGAAAATCAACCAGCAAAATACTCATGTTATTTACAGTTATGTAAATTTTGTGTAAACATTTACATAAATATATAAAACAAGTTTTGCAAAACTATTTGTTTCCATGATCTATGTGCATTATATATCTACAACATTGGTAGGAATTTTTTTTAAATTGAGTCAATCAGGTATGTATACACACAGTGGCCTAATAAAGACCTGTGAGCTTGGGTATATTGTTTCTGTTATTACTTCTTTCTGATGATATTCACAAAATCTATTACATTCTCTAAAATTTTATAGGCTAAGGAAGTTTGTTTATAAGTTGAATATCCTCCAGAATAGGATAACTAAGGATGCTTGCTTCTCATAATACCTAGTAAAGAATTGGATACACATCCACCAAATACTATGCATAGAAATCTTAAGGTTGGAAATAGCTGTATATATTGTTTAGTTTAATGTATTAATGCAAAAAATATTGTTTGCAATGTGTTGTAAGCTTTGTTAGATAATCGGGATTTAAAACAAAGTGAGATAAGGTCATGGCCTTTAATGAGCTTAAAGTATACTTCAAAAGTTTTCTACATTTATGTATGTTTTTTGGGAAGGGAAACGGTAGGGAGTTTAATAAATACAAATAGAGATGCCTGGGAGGCTGAGTCAGTTACAGGTCCAACTCCTGGCTTCAGCTCAGGTCATGCTCTCAGGGTCATGATATTGAGCCCTGCATTGGGTTCTGTGCTGAGTGATCATGGAGCCTGCTTAAGATTCCATCTCTCTCACTCTGCCCCTATTCCATCATGCAGTGAATAAGTAAGTAAATAAATAAATATATAAATAAATAAAGTTTTAAAAATACACAATTTCTTTTTATTTATATATTTATTTTTCCTTTTCAAAAAGTTATTTATTAATTTATTTTCAGTGCTCCAAGACTCATTGTTTGTGTCCTACACCCAGTGCTCCATGCAATATGTGACCTCAATACCCACCACAAGGCTCACTCATTGTTCAACCTCCTCCCCTCCAAGACTCTCAGTTTGTTTCTGAGTCCAGAGTCTCTTATGTTTCGTCTCCCTCCCCAATTTACTCTACGTCCCATTTCCTTTCCTTCTCCCTGTCCTCTATATTACTCCTTATGCACCACAGTAAGTGAAACCATGTGATACTTGACTTTCTCTAGATGGCTTATTTCAATCAGTATAATCTATTCCAGTGTGGTCCATGTTGCTACAAAAGTTGGGTATTCATCCTCTGATGTAGGTGTAATATTTTATTGTATATATGGACCATATCATTTCATCGGTTGAAGGACACCTTGGCTCTTTCCACCGTCTGGTCATTGTGGCCACTGCTGCAATGAACATTGAGGTACATATCGTTCACTACATCTGTATCATTGGGGAAAATACCCAGTAGTACAATAGGAGGGCCATAGAGTAGCTCTATTTTTAATTTGTTGAGGAACCTCCACACTGTTTTCCAAAGCAGCTGCACCAACTTGCATTCCCACCAACAGTGTAAGAGGGTTCACCTTTCTCCACAGCCTCTCCAACCTTTATTGTTTCCTGTCTTGTTAATTTTTGCCATTCTGACTAAGGTGGTATCTCAGTGTGGTTTTAATTTTAATTTCCTTGATAGCTACTGATGATGAACATTTTTCATGTGTCTGTTAGCCATTTCTACGTCTTCTATGGAGAAGTGCCTCTTCATGACTCCTGCCTATTTTTTGATGTAATCATCTTCTTTTTGGATGTTCAGTTTGAGTAGTTCTTTATATATCTTGGATAGCAGCTCTTTGTATGTAGTGACATTTGCAAATATCCTCTCCCATTCCGTTGGTTGCCTCTTTGTTTTGTTGACTGTTTCCTTTTCTGGGCAGAAGTTTTTATTTTGATGAAGTCCCAAAAGTTTATTTTTACTTTTGTTTCCTTTGCCTTTGGAGACGTGTCTTGAAAGAAGTTGCTGTGACCAATGTCAAAGAGGTTACTGCCTATGTTCTCTTCCAGGATTTTGATATATTCCTGCCTCACATTGAGGTATTTCATCCATTTCAAATTTACCTCTGTGTGTGGCATAAGAGAACGGTCTAGTTTCATTCTTCTATGTGCAGCTGTCCAATTTCCCCAGCACCATTTAGTGAAGAGACTGTCTTTTTCCCACTGGATATTTTTCCCTGCTTTGTCAAAGATGATTTGACCATGGATTTGTGGGTCCATATCTGGACTCTCTACTCTGTGTCATTGGTCTATTTGTCTATTTTTGTACCAGTATCATGCTGTCTTGGTGATCACAGCTTTGTAATAAAGCCTGAAATCAGGTAATGTGATGCCCTCAGCTTGGTTTTACTTCTTCAACAATTCCTTAGCAATTCTAGGTCTTTTTTGGTTCCACATAAATTTTAGAATTGTTTGTTCCAACATTTTGAAAAATGTTGTAATTTTGATCAGGATGGCATTGAAAGTATAGATTGCTCTAGGCAGTATAGACCTTTTAGCAATGTTTATTCTTCTGATCCATGTGCATGGAATGCTATTCCATATTTTTGTGTCTTCTTCAATTACTTTCAGGAGTGTTCTATAGTTCCTGGAGTACAGATCCTTACCCTCTTTTGTTATGTTTATTCCTAGTTATCTTATGGTTTTTGCTGCTACAATAAACAGATTCAATTCTCTGATTTCCATTTCTATATTTTCATTGTTAGTGTATAAGAACACAACTGATTTCTGTGCATTGATTTTGTATACTGCCACATTTCTGAATTGTTGTATGAGTTCTATTAGTTTGGGGGTGGAGTCTTAGATTTTCCATATAACGTATCACATCATCAGTAAAGATAGAGAGTGTGCCTTCTTTTTGCCAATTTGAATATCTTTTATTTCTTTCTCTTGTCTGATTGCTGTTGGTAGGACTTCTAACACTATGTTGAACAGTAGTGGTGAGAGTGGTCATCCTTTTCTTGTTCCTCATCACAGTGGGAAGACTGTCAGCTTTTCCCCATTGAGAATGATATTCACTGTGGGTTTTTTGTAGGTTGATTTTATGAGTTTGAGGAATGTTCCCTCTATCCCTATATTTTGAATAGTTTTAATCAGGAATGGTTGTTGTATATTGTCAAATGCTTTTCTGCATAAATTGAGAGGACCATGTGGCTCTTCTCTCTTCTCTTATTGATTTGTTCTATCACGTTGATTGATTTGTGAGTGTTGAACCACCCTTGAATACCTGGGATAAAATCCACCAGGTAGTGGTGGATAATCTTTTTAATGTACTGTTGGAGTCTATTAGCAAGGATCCTGTTAAGAATCTTAGCATCCTGGGCGACTGGGTGGCTCAGTGGGTTAAAGCCTCTGCTTCAGCTCAGGTCATCATCTCAGGGTCCTGGGATTGAGACCGCATATCTGCTCAGCAGGGAGCCTACTTCCCCCTCTCTCTCTCCCTGCCTCTCTGCCTGCTTCTGATCTCTCTCTCTCTCCCTGTCAAATAAATAAATAAATAAATAAATAAATAAATAAATAAATAAAAAAAAAATAAAATATTAAAAAAAAGAATCTTGACAATTTATTCATGAGAGATATTGGTCTTCTTTTTGATGGGGTCTTTGCCTGGTTTGGGAATTAGAGTAATGTTTGCTTCATAGAAACAGTCCGGAAGTTTTCCTTCTGTGTCTATTTTTTTTAAACAGCTTCAGGAGAATAGGTGTTAATTCTTCTTTGAATGTTTGGTTGAATTCCCCCAGGGAAACGATCAGGTCCCGGTCTCTTATTTTTTGGGAGGTTTTTGATCACTGCTTCAATCTCATTACTAGATAGTGGTCTATTCAGACTGTCAAATTCTCCCTGTTTTCATCTTGGAAGTTTATAGGTTTCCACGAAGGCATCCATATCCTCTAGATTGTTAAACTTATTGGCATATAACTGTTGATAGTAATTTATGAAAATCGTTTCTATTTCCTTGGTGTTAGTCATGATCTCTCCCCTTTCATTCATAATTTCATTGATTTGAGTCCTTTCCGTTTTCTTTTGAATTAGTTTGGCCAATGGTTTATTGATCTTATTAATTCCTTCAAAGAACCAGCTTCTAGTTTCATTGATTTGTTTTACTCTATCCCTAGTTTCTAATTCATTGATCTCTGCTTTAATCTTACTTATTTCCCTTCTTGTGTGTGGGGTTGGCTTAATTTGTTGTTGATTTCCATTTTTTTTAAGGTGTAACAAGAGATGGTGTATTTGCGATTTGTCGTTTTTTTTGAGTGAGGCTTGGATGGCAACATATATTCCCCCTTATGACTGCCTTTGCTGTATCCCATAGGTTTTGGATCTATGTATCTTCATTCTCATTGGTTTCCATGAAGAGTTTAAGTTCTTCTTTGATTTCCTGGTTGATCCACAGATTCCTGAGCAGGATAGTCTGTAGCTTCCAAGTGTTTGATTTTTTTCTGAACTTTTTATTGTGGTTGGGTTCAAGTTTCAAGGCATTGTAGACAGAGAATATGCAGGGAATAATCTCAATCTTTTGGTATCAGTTGATCCCTGATTTGTGACCTAGTATGTGGTCTCTTCTGGAGAACATTCCATGTGCACACAAGAAGAATGAGTATTCTGTTTTAGAGTGGATTGTTCTAAATATATCTATGAGATCCATCTGGTCCAATGTGTCATTTAAAGCTCTTGTTTCTTTGTTGATTTTCTGTTTAGATGATCTGTCCACTGCTGAGAGTGGTGTGTTAAGATCTCCTACAATTAATGTATTTATATCAATATGATTATTTTGCTTAACAGTTGGCTTATGTAGTTGGCTGCTCCCATGTTGGGGGCATAAATATTTACAATTGTTAGATCTTCTTGGTGTATAGACTCTTTGAGAGTGATGTAGTGCGCTTCTGTGTCTCTGACTACAGTTTTTAGATTAAAATTTAATTTGTCTGATATAATAATTGCTACCCCGGCTTCCTTTTGAAGTCCTTTGTCATAAAGATGGTCCTCCATCCCCTCACTTTCAATCTAGATGTGTCTTTAGATTCAAAATGTGTCTCTTGTAAACAGCATATGGACGGGTCCTGTCATTTTATCCAGTACGCAACACTGTGCGTTTTTATTGGAGCATTTAGGTCATTCACATTGAGAGTGATTATTGATAGACACATTTTTATTGACATTGTGTTGCCTGTGAAGTTCATGTTTCTATAGATTACTTCTGTAAATTTCTGTTCTTTGTCACTTGGGTTTGTTTCCCTTTTATAGAACCCCCCTTAATATTTCTTGTAGTGGTGGCTTGGTGGTTATATAATCTTCTAGACCTTGGTGGTCCTGGAAGCTCTTTATCTCTCCTTCCATTCTGAAAGTCAACCTTGCTGGGTACATTATCCATGGTTGCATTTTTTTCATGTAATTTCCTGAATATGTCTTGCTAGCCCTTTGTAGCTTGCCAAGTTTCTGTGGATAGGCATAATGTTATTCTGATGGTCTTCCCACTGTACCTAAGGGATCACTTCCCCCTAGCTGCCCTTAAAACATGTTCTTTGATTTTATGATTCACAAATTTCATGATTTTATGATTCACGAATATTATGTGCCTGGGGGGTTTTCTAGCCTCATTGATCTTGGGGGGTGTACTCTCTGCCTCTAGGACACAAATAATTGTTTCATTCCATAGATAAGGAAAAATTTCATCCATGATTTTTTCAACTATATCTTCTAGGTTTCTCTCTCTCTCTCTCAACTCCCTCAGTGAATCCATTAATTCTGATATTGGAGTGTTTCCTCGCATCATTTATTTTCCTAATTCTATTTTTATGGGATTTTAGTCGTTTGTTACAAGACTTCTCTTGCTCCACCTTCTCAATCCATCTGTCTTCTAAAACACTAATATGATCTTCAGCTTCACCTACCCTAGCTGTTTGTGTATTTAAATTAGGTTTCATCTCATTAGAGCCTTTTTCACCTCTGCCAGTTTGGCTTTCTCTTCTGCTTTATTGCTTCTATCTTGCCACTAATGTTCTTTTCCAACTTAGCCATTGCTTGGATGATTGCTACACTGACCTCCATTTCTGTCATACTGTTTATGTTCATTTCCGGTAGTTCTATGACAGGGCTTACAGTCTCTGGGTTTTTCTTCTGTTGGTTGTTCCTCCTCTGAGTCATTTTGGCGAGGGATGGTTGAGGGGATGTATAGCTGAATATATCAACCAGCATTCAGGTGAGTTGCTCATTGTAAGGTTTCAGAGTAATCAGAAGTCACCACTGAAAAGGAAGAAGAAAGAGAAAAGAGAGAAAAGGAGAAAAGAAGCAAGAAAAAACCCGGCCAAAATGGGCTCCAATAGTAGGATTTATATGACACAAAACCAAGAAGAAGAGTAAAGAAAAAGACCATCAAAAGTAACAGAAAGTTGAAGAAATCAAAATGCTAAACCCAACCCAAATGACCCCCAATAACAGTGTTTATATATTACAAAGGCAAAAACAATTACACAGAAACACTGACAGAAGAGTAGGATGGGAAGGTGAGTGCAAACCCTCATTTTGGGCAAGGCAAGTATTTCAGATCCTCCTGGGTGTGTCTTGTTATTATTGTCAGAGGAGTCCACTTTATAGAGATATAAGGAAATTAAAACTGGTTTATATATAGGGGTAGTATTGAATAAGAATGAAGGGATTATTTGAAGCTTATAATTATATGTATATTTAAAAGAAAAAAAACAAGGAAAGAAGAGATAAAAAAGAAAAAAACAGAAAAAAATAAACAAACAAAAGAAGCAACAACAAAAACAAAAACAACACACAGGTATGTGTTTGAAAAAAGTTCAAGGTAAAAAGTTATTATGGAGTGTTGTATTAAGTATCATGTTGTAATAATAAGTGGGTTAAAAAATAAAAAAAACAAAAACCATGAGAATGAATTTAAAATTTAAAGTGAACACTTAAAAAATAATAATAGAAAAAAGTTAAAAACAAAATAAAATGTAAAGCTCTATCTATAAAACATACAGTTTTGGGGGTAGTACCAAGAGCTTAATATATTGCTTTTTCTCTGATGTTGGGGTTTTACAGTTTTATTGAGACCCTTTGGTATTGTCTTCTTGTTCTTCTGGTTTTTCTTCTAGGGGAAGGGCCTGCTGCTCTGTTTTTCAGTTAGTGATACCTGGGCTGAGTCTCCCCACCCCCTTATGAGGGGCTCGACTTTATGACAACCGGGTTTTCAGGCTTTTGTTCTCTGGGGGATTTGTTATTTTGTGACTTTTTGCAGCTTTTTGGAAAGTCAGGGCAAAGTGAGATGTCCACACCCAGAACTCCTTCTCAGAGAGAGGCTTCAACTAGCTTCCCTCTAGATGGTGTGGGGCACCCAGACTCTCTGTATTTCCCCCTGTATCTCACCACTTCTCACAGGCAGCATGCACCCACAGCTGCTAGTCAGAATGGTACCCAAAGCCCCCACTTGTCACTTTGTTCTAGCTCCACAGAAACTGTGGCTGATTTTGGATCATGAGACCTTTTCTCTGCCCAGACAGTCACTGTAGTTCATACCCATCCAGGAAGCACTAAGATCCCTCAGTCCGGCCAGTCCTGCAGAAATCTGCAGTATTGCCTCCCTTGTGGGTTGCTGGCGCCCAGTTCAAGTGGTGGCTTTAAAGACACTCTGTGCCACCAGGTTCCCTCACGTGGCACCAGGGAGCACTTTCTATCCCTGGCCTGTAGCTGCAGCTTTATATCCCTGCCAACGGTGGTCAACTTTCGCCAGTTGCCTCTTAAGACCCTCTATTTCTGACTGCTTTTAATCAGACTGCAATTTGGTGCTGCTACTCAAGCATAGAACACTTTTGTAGTGGGTTATTGTTTTCCAATGGGTCGCTTCCGTGGGCTCCCTCCCCCAGCCCTTTGTCTTCGGATATCATTCCAAGCATTCCCACTCCACTTTACCTCTTTGCTGATGCTCTTCTTCCCCCGAAGAGATCCAGAAATGTGTAATATTACATTTCAGGCTGATTTCATGGGTGCTCACAGTATTTTTGAAGGTATTTAGCACACTTCAGGGGACCCTTTGAAATGGGAACACCTACTTTGCTGCCATCTTACCCCTCTTCCTTCAAAAATACACAATTTCAAAGCATGATGCAATAAGCACTCATAGGTTTCTACTGAGAACTTATTATTGTTAACATTTTGTCTTAATTCCAGTCTTTCCCCACAGGTATGCATTATCAAAAAAGTCACAAATGATATAGCACAAAATAATAATGATAGCAAGTATTTGTAAACCACTTATTTTGTACAGGCTGAATTTTGAGTGTTTCCATAGTATAAGTGATACAATCTTTACAATAAACCTATGAAGTCAACATTATAATTATGACCACTTAAAGTGAAGCACAGAGAAGTCCATAATTTGTCTAAGGTCACAGGTTCAGGAAGAGGTAGGTGCTTAAGATGGAAGTTAAGAATTTTTTTTTCCAGAGTCTAGGCTAACAACTACCATTCTGTATTGCTTCCCAGTATGTATGCATGATGTATGCACATATTGTCCTTTCAATGAAATTAAGGAAAAGATAAAAGTACTTTTAATTATAACCTTGAGGCTCATTCTCATTTCTACCTCTGTAAAACCAATCATGAGTTTGTTGTGTATCCATGCTCCATTTTTTACATTTGTATGTATATGTATCTATAAACAACTTAAAATATTGTTTTACCTTATGTAAGTGGTATATTTACATATTATTTTGAAACTTATTTCTATTCAATATATTTAAGAAATTTATCCACACTGAGATATAAAAACCCTTTCCCCTATTTACAGAAATATTTTCTTTTTTTGCCCTAATGCATAGTTCCTTGTTTTAAACATGCTGGTAGGTATAAACAGTTAGTGAGAGTCATGTAGGTGGAGTGATTAATACAAAGTTTAAAGTGTTGTGACTTAGGACCCAGAAGTGAAAAATGGAATTAGATGGTATAAACAACACTTTCAAGGAGTGTGACAATGAAGCAAGAAAAGGAGACAATTAAAATGAGAGATGGAAAAAGATGTAGGTCAAAGGAGAAATTCAGTTTTAAATGAGGAAGATGTTTTGAATGTTGGTGAAGGAACCGTTTGAAAGGGAGTGGTTGAACAGGGAAATTAATGAATAATTTATCCAGAAAAAGTGACAAGGAATAAGTTTCAAAGCACAGGGGATTTTGAGAAGAGAAATGATGCCTCCCATAATATAACCATAGGGATAAGAGTGGTGTTGTTACAAATATTGGGATTAGCAGAAGGAGATAGAAAAATGATCTTTTTTTCCTGTGAAGTGGCAGATAAATAGCATATAGAGAACAGAAGAGGTAGTCAAGAATTTGAGGATAAGGAAAATGTAATCTACTAGATACCTAATATTAAAGAAATTATAATTAATGTCAGGAGCATTCTAAATTTATGTATATAATAAGTTTATGTAATATCTCTGAATTACATAATTTATGTAGTACCTCATTTAATTCTCACAAGGACACTTTGAGGTAGGTACTGTTACTATTCCAATATTACAGATAAATAAGCTGAGTTACAATAACTTTATTAAGTTTATTCAGATAGTAAAGGGTAAGGCTGAGATTCAAACTCAGGTCCTAGAAGCCATGTCCTTTTCATCTATGTTATACAGCTTCTCAAGATAGACCAGGATCATAAAAGGGATTGTAGGAAGAGTTTTATCTCATTCACATTTTTTCTAAATATCTGTTAGACTTTCAGAATGATAGCTTTCATTCAAAATTTTGAAAAAAATAATGATATAATACATCATATTCAGGCCTATGGTATGCTTTCATTTATTGCTTCTTCTCCATCTTCTACCCCCACACCCAAACACTGTAATGCAAACAAAATTGAATTCAGAACATTTAAGAACCATGACTGTTTCTCCCGGTGGACCAGAAATTGTAATCTACTCTCAAGTTTTGTAATTCTTTAGCTATGCAAATTTTGTGATTAGATATTAAATAGTATAGTTATATTCCCTTCATAATTTTTATAAAAAAACAATGTAGGACGGTGCTTTTGAGATGAAACTGAGCCAGATTCTATTCGTACTTTAATCCTGGATCTGCCATTTACCAGATCTGTGACCTTGGTTAATATATTTAATGTTTGTTTGCCTCAATTTTGCACATATAAGATAAGAATAATAATCTTCTATTTCATGAGGTTTATGAAATTTAATGGAGTTTATACAATGCTTAAAAGAGATCATGGCACATAGTAAGAATAATATGTTTTTGTTTAAATGAATAAATAAATAAATAAGCTAAAAGTTATGGAGCATCTGCAGATGCTAGTATTCACAAACATTAAAATCCCTACAACAAATCTTAAAAATGGATATTAGCTACAATTTATCTCAGATAATTTATTTATCTTGTACAAAATGAAAAAGTATTAAGTGATAAAAATAAAAGTAAATATAGGATTATCTGACTATACTTTCAATTTTTTTCCAAGCATAAAGATGTTTCTTTGTTCTTATTGAAATGAGAACACTATGTATCAAAAAGTTGAAAGCTCAAAAAAAAAAAAAAAGTTGAGAGCTCAACACTGAAATATCATTGGCCAGTAAATAGAGAAGGGCAAGTAGTAGGATTATCAGGTCTACAGAACTGATGGAATTAGTTTTTTTAGAGCAACCTGGTAAGTGGAATTCATGAGGTAAATAACTTTTATTGATAATTTAGAGTTTCAAAGTCCATAACCATGAAATCCATTGAACTATCTTCTTGCTTATTCTACCTTATGATGGAAACAGCTACAAAAGTAGAAATCATTTTCAGTTTTGCAATGACTTGATAAAATATTCAGGATAATGTGAATGTAAAAAAGAATAGTTTATTCTCTTATCCAATGCCCATTTGACATGTTGAGTAAATGAGTGTGGAGCTGAAACCTTATCCTCATGAGAGAGATTGAAAAAAATTAATTGAATCATTCATGATCAGGTAAGTTTTGCTTTAAGTAACAACAACAACAACAACAACAACATACCATAATTTCAGTGGCTTACAAAAACAAAGCTTTCCTTTAGATGTCATATGCCCATTACAGGTCATCTGCTGATTTGATCCATATCATTTTCATCCCAAGACCAGACTTAAGGAACAACTTCTATTGAATATTTTTAGTCACTATACCAGAGAGAAAAAAATCATGCAAAACAATTGCGTTGCTCTCAAGATGTATAGAAATAACAAAAAAATTACATCATTCAAATTTGTTGCCCAAAGAAATTCACACAGTCACACTTAACTTCAATATGATGGGTACAGATAATTTCTAGATAATAAAGTATACATTTCAATAATAAAGTATACACATTTCACTACTATTACCAGAGTATAATTAGAATATGGTCTTTAGTTAGAGAATTAGGTAATCCTGGATTATGGATCATGTTAGACAGAAGTTATGGGTCAAGAGCTAGATACAGGGATGATGCAGTATCAACACTTATAATTAAGTGTTGTTCTCATTAATGTTTCTTCTGGTAATCTTTACTTCGCTTGGTTAATGTGACAACACACTACTCAAATTAACATACTTTTTCCTTAAATAACCTCTCTTTTGTGCCATTTATTAATGCACACTGTTTTCGTCTCTAAAATATAAATGTTAATCTTTATTTATTGTCTTTTCTGATATTATAACTCTTCTTGAGAAATATAATCAACTGCTACTCCTCTGTGATGATGGCTTACAAATCTTTCAATCCCTGAATTTTATTTTTAAGGTATCTACGGGACAGATATTTACAAGATGGATCATGTTGGGACCTTCTGGTGCCCGCTAGTTTGCTGCCATTAGTGGAAGTCGGCTGGGGTGGCCTCTTGGGCTTCTCCGGAATACTTCCACGAACATGACCTAGCTGAATCTTCTCACCCTCTGCGGCTCTTAGCCCGCGGGCAGACTGGCGAATTTAGCCCCACCCAGCAGTCTGGCCTAAAATCTGCCTAAGGCCTTAGTGATAGCCACTAATGAGCTTCTATTGGCCCCTCCTACTTCTTTTACTCCCTCCTTTCCTCTCTATATAACTGTGTCTCTGATACAATAAAGCTGAGATTGCTGTGCCTTCACGGCTGACTCAACTCCCGGCTCTGTGTGGTTTCTTTCCCGGTTTCAGGGGGGTGGCCGGGCCGTGGAAACTTACCATCTCGCTCAGCCTCCAGAGGATAACAGGCTGGTCCAGTTATCCCTCCCCCGCACCAGTGTTGTGGAGAGAGCAATAGAATCACAGATATTTCATAGGTACCTCATACTCAATGTGGGCCAAATCAAAATTTTTTATCACTAATTAATGTATCTATTCTCATTCAATACCTCTACTGACACAATTATGGTATGGGTACTTATGACCTTTCTCATGTCTCTAAATAGGTCTACCTGCTTTCAGTTAAGCCTTTCCACTTTCACAGTGTTTTAACTTCTAAAAATTATTATAGCATACATTTGCTATCTTAAAAGATTTGGATGGATTCCTAGAGCTTTTGGTATGTGGTCTAAATATTTAATATGAAAATCAATTTCTATAAGACAGTGAATATCAAAAAAGTATTGCAATATAATTGCCATACAAAATCCTATTATTTTAAGGTATATAATATAGTTAAATGATGTTTATATATATTGTTAAAAACTGTTGTGAAGTATACTTGAGGATATGGAGAGGGAAGATAACCCTGGAGTAGGAGTCCTAGCTTGACTTTTCCCACAATTACAACTAGATAACTATAAAGTTATCCTAAAGCCCTAGAAATTGACCTGAAGACTGACATAACAAACTCAATTGAAAGGAGAAGAGGGCACAATAAAATAAGGTAGGAAGTATGAAGATATTGTTTAGGGTAGAAATGGATTATAGGTTCTACAGAGGGGAAGAAGCCATGGTTGCAGAGAAAGGTGAGAAAGAGGAGCACACAGGGGAACACATAAGGAGAAACTTCCCTGAAAGACATTGGCTTGGAAAATAAAATGTGCTGAATTTTGAGTTCTTACAATCAGAAGGGCTTAAAGAATGGAGTTTTAAAGGTGAGTGAGTTTTTCTGGGATAGAGGCCAGAGGACACTATGTTGCTGCTGGGGAGAAAGCAGGCAAATGACTCTAGGAGAGATGGTGTGGACAAGGTGGTTTGAAGAATGCCTGGGGCACACAGGAGGGAGATTATTCACACTACTCAGAACATATCCCTGAGTGGCAGCATTCACAAGGACACCAATCCAGGAGCAAATGATCTGACCAGTGCCATGTCCTTCCCCAGCCACTCAGCATAAACACAGAGCCACCTGCAGGAAACAAAACCTTCCTGACACTGGCTGCCTTATGTGCTTACACCAAGCCCCACACCCCTGAATTCTGGAAGGACTGCCCTTCTCAGTCAAATTTGCCTCAGTCTCAGCTAGGTGGACACCTCACCCAGAAGAAAAAAAAAAACCTGCCCAAACCATGTCTCCTGAAGAAAGAGTTCCTCAAAACCTCCCTTCTGGGGGAAGTGGTCTCAAGTCTCAGTTCACAAGCAGACCAGAGCATACCAACTTAAAACTCATCACATTCAATCCAGGAGCTAAACACTGCACATGGTAGACAAGAAGAGCTTCTGTAGACTACTGGCCTAAATGATAGAGCAGCCAAAACACAACAGTACAGTGTATGTAGCACACACTAGAGGTACTTCCTGAATTGTCAGGTTCTGGACAGTACAGGAACTCATGAAATCATTGCTTTCAGGAATAGGAGACATAACTTAACTTTTCTAACACAGGTAAGGCAGAGACTTAGACAAAATTCCAAGACAAGAATGTATGCCAAATGAAAGAACAATATAAAAATGCCAGATTCCTAAGCAAAACAGATATGCTGCACGCCTGATGGAGAATTTAATGTAATAATCATAAGTATATTCGCGGCCTGAAAAAGAAAAAAAAGCATCATAGACTCTTAACACAGAGATAAGAACATTAAAAAAGAATCAGAGATTAAGAATGTAATAAAATAATTTGGAAACAGGCTTAATTCCCTGAAGAAGATGATGGGAAAAGTAGGGGAACAAATTAGTGATATAAAAGACAAAATAAGGGGCACCTGGGTGGCTCATTCAGTTAAACATCTGCCTTTGTCTCAAGCCATGATCTCAAGGTCCTGGGATTGAGTCCCACTTTGAGTTCCTTGCTTAAAGGGGAGTATGTTTCTCCCTCTGCCTCTCCCCCTGCTTGTGCTCTCTTCCTCTATCTTGCTTTCTTCCTCAAATAAATAAATAAAATCTTTTTGTAAAAATACAAAATAATAGGAAATAATAAAGCTGAACAAAAAAGAGAAATAATTATGAAACACAATGATAAAGTTAGAGAACCCAGTGACTCCATCAAATGCAATGATATCTCTATTATGGGAGTCCCAGAAGAAGGAGAGAGAGAGAATGGGGAAGAAAATTTATTTAAGGAAATAATAACTGAGAACCTCCATAATCTGGGGAAGGAAATAGATATTTAGGTCCAGGAGCCACAGAGAACTCCCATGAAAATGAACAAAAGCAGAGTAACACCACAACATTGTAAATTTGGGATATATAGTGATAAATAAATAAGCCTAAAAGCAGCAAACAAATGAAGTTTTTAACTTCAAGAGACTAGCCATACAGCTAGCTAGAGATTTCTCAGCAGAAACTTAGCAAGAAAGTAGGAAACAGCATTATATATTCAAAGTGTCAAATGGGAAAAATCTGCAGCCAAGAAAATTATATACAGCAAGGCTATCATTCATTATAGAAGGAGAGATAAATAGTTGCCCAGTAAAAAACTAAAGGGGTTTATTACCACTAAACCAGCCCTCCAAGAACTATTAAAAGAGACTTTTTGAAGGGGAGGGAGACCAAAAGTGACAAAGACAACAAATAATCAAAGAAAATCTACGGAAACAATGACAAAACAAGTAATAAAATGGAAATAAATACACTTCTATCAATAATTACCCTAAATGTTAATAAAATAAATGCTCCAGTCAAAAGAGATAGGTTGTCAGAATGGATAAAAAGGAAAAAGAGGAGCGCCTGGGTAGCTCAGTCATTAAGCATCTGCCTTCGGCTGAGGTCATGATCCAAAGATCTTGGGATTGACCCCCACACCCAGCTCCTTGCTCAATGGGGAGCTTGTGTTCCCTCTCTCACTTTCTATCTCTTTCTCTGTGAAAAATAAATAAAATATTTTTAAAAAAGGAAAAAGAGATCCATGTATATAGTACCTACAAGAGGCTCATCTTTGAACGAAAGACACCTGTGATCGAAAATGTGAGGAAGGAGAAATATTTATCACACAAAGGGATGTCAAAAGAAAGCCAGAGTAGACATACTTATATCAGACAAACTAGACTTTAAAATAAAAATTGTAACAAAAAATAAAGGGTAACATATAGTAATAAAGGGACAAATCCATAAAAGGATAGAACAATTGAAAATATTTATACATCCAACATCAGAGCACACAAATACATAAAACAATTGATAGGAAGCATACAGAAATTGATAGCAATACATTAAAACTAGGGGATTTTAACACCGCACTTACATCAATGGACAGATCATCTAAGCAAAATTCAACAAGGAAACAATGATTTTGAATCACAAACTTGACCTAGTGTACTTAACAGATATATTCATAATGCTTCATTCTAAAACAACATAATACACATTCCATTCAAGTGCACATGGGACATTGTCCAGAATAACTCACATACTGGGTCACAAATTAGGCCTCACCACCACCACCAACAACAACAACAGCATCAAAAAGATTAAAATCATAATATGGGAAGTAGCCCTCTTCCTTTTTTTATGATGCGACATTAATTAATTAATTAACACACATATTGTTATTAGTTTCAGAGGTAGAATTTAGTAATTCATCAGTTGCATATAACACCCAGTCCTCATGACATCAAGTGCTTGCCTTAGTGCTCATCACCGAGTTACCCCAACCTCTACCCACCTCCCCTACAGAAACCCTCAGTTTGTTTCCTAAATTTTAAAATAATGGAAGCAAAAGAAAACTAAAATAAAATGGTCCACAACCTTTGGGATGCAGCAAATGTGGTTCTAAGAGGGAATACATAGTAATATGTTAGTAATAGTAATACAGTCATACCAGAAAAAAGAAAAATCTAAATTACACAAATTCATTTTACACACAAAGGGGTTAGAAAAACAACAAACAAAGTCTTAAACCAGCAGAATAAAAGAAATAATAAAGATTAAAGCAGAAATACATGGCATTGAAACAAACAAAAACAATAGAAAATATTTTTAAATTTATTTTTATTTTTTCTTTTATTTCTTCTAACCAATTCATAGTTTAATAGCAAGTTGTTTAACCTCCATATATTTGTTGTCTTTCCATTTTTTTCCTTGTGATTAATTTCTAGTTTTACTGCATTGTTGTCAAATAAAATGAGATCAGAGATGGATAAAAACCATAAGAGACTCTTAACTATAGGAAACAAACAGAGGGTAGACACCTCTACCTAGGGTGCTCATCACTGAGTTTGTGCTTGCCTTAGTGCTCATCACTGAGTTACCCCAACCCCTACCCACCTCTTCCCTTGAAGCAGCAAGAGAGAAGAGATTTCTTATGTACAGAGGGAGGAACATCAGAATAACATCAAAACTGCCCACAGAGACCTGGCAAGTCAAAAAGGACTGGCAAGACATATTCAGGGTACTAAATGAGAAGAATGTGTAGCCAAGGATACTTTATCCAGCAATACTGTCATTCAGAATGGATGGAAAGACAAGGTATTCCCAAGATGGGCAGAAACTGAAAGAATATGTGAGAACCAAGTTGGTCCTGCAAGAAATATTAAGGGCGGATTTATAAAAGAAGAAAGACTCAAGAGTGATAAGGAATGGAGATTTACAGAGTCAATCTATAGAAACAAGGACTTCACAGACAACATGATGCCAATAAAATCATATCTTTCAATAATCACTCTCAATGTGAATGGCCTAAATGCCCCTATGAAATGGCACAGTGTTGCAGATTGGACAGAAAGACAAGACACTCATTTTGAACCTAAATGTACATCAAGACTGAAATTGAAGGGGTAGAGAACGATTTTTCATGTCAACAGACCTCAAAAGAAAAGTGGGGTAGCAATTCTTATATCAGACAAATTAGATTTTAAACTAAAGACTGTAGTGGGAGATACAAAAGGACACTATATCATGCTTAAATGATCTAACTGACAAGAGGATCTAACAATTGTAAATATCTATGCCCCCAATATGGGAAAGGCCAAATTCATAAGTCAACTGTTAACCAAAATAAAGAGACATATTGATAAAAAGACACTAATAGTAGAAGACCCCAATACTCCACTCTCAGCAATAGATAGATCATCTAAGTAGAAAATAAAAGAAACAAGAAGTTTGAATGACACACTGGACCAGATGGACCTCATACAGAAAACTCCATCATAAAACAACAGAAAACTCATTCTTCTCAAATGCACGTGGAATGTTCTCCAGAATAGACAACATACTGAGTCACAAATCAGGTCTCAACCAATACAAAAATATTGAGATTATTCCCAGCCTATTCTCAGAACATAATTCTTTGAAAATGGAACTCAACCATAAGAAAAACTTGGAAGAAATTCAAACACATGGAAGCTAAAGACCATCTTGTTTAAGAATGTTTGGGTCAACCAGAAAATCAAAGAAGAACTTAAAGAATTCATGGAAACCTATGAGAATGAAAACACATTCATCCAAAATCTATGGGCTACTGCAAAGGTAGTCCCAAGGGGAAATACATATGATCTAACCCTCACTTAATAGAATAGAAAAATCCTGAATACACAAATTAACATCATACCTTAAAAATCTGAAAAAAGAAAAAAAATTAATCCAAAGCCACATGTGAGAAGAAAAATAATTAAGATTAGAGCAGAGATAAATGAATTATAAACCAGAAATACCCTAGAGGAGAGTAATGAAACTAGAAGCTGGTTCCTGGAAATAATTAATAATATCCATAAATCATTAGGCATACTTATCCAAAAGAAAAGGAAAAGGACCCAAATCAATGAAATTATGAATAAGAAGGGAAAGATCATGACTAACACCAAGGAAATAGAAACAATGATCAGAAATAATTATCAACAGTTTTATGCCAATAAGTTAAACAACCTGGAAGAGATGGATGCATTTCTGGAAACCTATAAACTTCCAAGACTGAAATAGGAAGAAATTGAAAACCTGAATATGCCAATATCTAGTGAATGACATTGAAGCAATGATCAAAAATCTCCCAATAAGCAAGAGTCCAGGACCTAAAGGATTCCCTGGGGAATTCTGCCAAACATTCAAAGAAGTAACACCTATTCTCCTGAAACTGTTTCAAAAAATAGAAAGAGAAAGAAAACTTTCAAACTCATCCTATTAGGCCAACATTCCCTTGATTACCCAACCCAGGCAAAGATCCAATCAAAAAGAATTACAGATCAATATCCCTGATGAATATGGATGTCAAAATTCTCAACAAGATCCTAGCTAATAGATTCCAACAGTAGTTTAAAATGGTTATACATCATTCTGAGGTGGGATTCATCTCTGGAATGGAAAGGTGGTTCAACACTCTAAAATAATAATAATAATAATAATAATAATAATAAGAAGAAGAAGAAGAAGAAGAAGAAAATTTAAAAATTAAAAAAAATTAATGAGTGTGACAGAACACATTACTAAGAGAAGTGACAAGAACCATATGGTCCTCTCAATTGATGCAGAAAAAGCACGTGACAAAATACAACATCATTTTCTGATTAAAACTCTCCTGAGTGTAGTAATAGATGGAATCTTCCTCAATTTCATAAAAACTGGCTATGAAAAGCCCACAGTGAATATCATTCTCAGTGAGGAAATACTGAGACCCTTTCCCTTAAGATCAGGAACATGACACAGATCTCTACTATACCCATTATTTACAACATAGTACTAGGATTTAGCCAATGGCAAACAGACAACAAAAAGAAAAGGTGTTCAGATTGTCAGAGAAGAACTCAAATTCTCTCTCTTCACAGATGACATGAAAGTTTATGTGGAAAATCCAAAAGATTCTGCTCCCAAATTACTAGAACTCATACAGTAATTCAGTCATATGGTAGGACATAAAATCAATGCACAGAAAACAGTTGCATCCTTATAACCTAACAGTAACTATAGAAAGAGAAATTAAGAAATTGAATCCATTTACAAGAGTACCAAATCCATAAGATACCTTGATATAAAGCTAACCAAAGAGGTAAAAGAGCTATACTCTAGATGCAACAGAACATTTATGAGAGAAATTGAGGTAGACACAAATGGATAAATTTTCCATGCTCATAGACTGGAAGAATAAACATTGTCAAAATGTCTATGCTGCCCAGAGCAATCTATATTTTCAATGCCATCCTGATCAAAATATCAATGACATTTTTCAAAATGTTGGAAAAACACCCCTAAAATTTGTGTAGAACCAGAAAAGACCAGTAATCACTAAACAAATGTTGAAAAAGAAAAGCAAAGCCAAGGGCATCACGTTGCCTGATTTCAAGCTAGATTACAAAGCTATGATCACCAAGCACGATACTGGCACAAAAAGAGACTCATAGACCAATGACACAGAATAGTCCAGATATGGACTCTCAATTCTATGGTCAAGTGAACTTCAACAAAGAAGGAAAAAATATATCCAAGGGAAAAAAAGACATTGTCTTGAATAAATGATGATGAGAAAATTAGATAACCATATACAGAAGAATGAAACTTGAAGGGGGCGAGATGGCAGAGAAGTAGGGGACCCTGTTTCAAGTGGTCCCCTGAAATGAGCTAAATATCTACCAGAACACTCTGAACACCCATGAAATCAGCCTGAGATGTAAGACTACACACTTCTGGATCTCTACGGGGGCAGAAGAGCATCAGCAGAGAGGTAAAGCAGAGTAGGAGCACTGGGACTGATTTTAGAAGAGAAACAGAAGGGGGAGGGAGCAACCTGAAGTGACCCACTGGAAAGTAATACCCCAATATGAACGTGCCCTGTACCTGGGAACCAGCATCAACTTGCAGTCTTATTAAAAGCACTCAAAATAAAATCTTAAAAAAAAAAAAAAAAAAAGGTGGCGCCTGGGTGGCTCAGTTGGTTAAGTGACTGCCTTCAGCTCAGGTCATGATCCCAGAGACCTGGTATCAAAGCCCCACATTGGGCTCCCTGCTCGGCGGGAAGCCTGCTTCTCCCTCTCTCACTCCCCCTGCTTGTGTTCCCTCTCTAACTGTGTTTCTCTCTGTCAAATAAATAAAATCTTTAAAAAAAAAGCACTCAAAAGCAAAAGGTCTTAAGACATAACTGGGGGAATCTCATGGCCACAGGCAGGAACATAAAACTGTGATCTGGGCCCATGGTAGAAGGTGCTTCCTGGCGACTGAGTAAGCCCGGTTTGTGTGTGGGAGCCCCTGAAACCATGCTGGCACCACTGCTTGAGCTGGGCACGTGCAACCTGCGAAGAGGGTCACTCTTCTCACAGCCATCCATGCGACGTGCAGTAATGTGGAGTCCTAGTTTGCCCAGTGTAGGTGTGGACTCCAGAGAGCATCCGGAGAGTGACAAGCTTGCACAAACTGATGTCACTCACAGTTTCTGTGACACGGGAGTGAAGAGACAAGTGGGGTTCTTGGGCACCATTCTGGCTAGCAAATTGGGGTGCACACTACCTGTGAGAGGTGGCAGGGTGCAGGGGAGAGTGCAGAGGGAGAGTCTGTATGTCCTGGACCATCCAGAGGGGAGGTTACTGAGACTTCTCTCTGAGATGGAGGTTACTGAGACTTCTCTCTGGGAGTGGACAGCTTACTTTGCTCTGACTTTCCAAAAAGCTGCAAAAAGTCACAAAAGAACAAAAACCTCAAGAGAACAAAAGCCTGAAAAACCAGTTTCCATAGAGCCCAGCTGCTTAATAGGGGCAGGGAGACTCAGCCAAAGCAACACTGACTGAAAAACAAGGGGGAAGCCCCCTCCTCCAGAAAGCAAGCCAGAAGAACAAGAGGATGATCACCAAATGGTCTACATAAAACTGTAAAACCCCGACATCAGGGAAAAAAACAATATATTAAGCTCCCGGTACTACCCCAAAACCTGTATATTTTATAGACACAGATTTTCATTTTATTTTTAAAATTCTTTTCATTTTTAAAGAGTTTTTAACTTTAAATTCATTCTCATGATTCTTTCTCTTTTATTTTTAACCCACTTATTATTACAACTTGATATTTTTTTTTAAAGATTTTATTTCTTTGACAGAGAGAAACGCAGCCAGAGAAGGAACACAAGCAGGGGGACTGAGAGAAGGAGAAGCAGGCTTCCTGCCGAGCAGGGAGCCCGATGTGGGACTCGATCCTGGATCTCCGGGATCATGACCTGAGCCGAAGGCAGTCGCTTAACCAACTGAGCCACCCAGGCACCCCTACAACTTGATATTTAATACAACATTCCATAATAACTTTTTAACTTGAACTTTTTTGCATACATATATGTGTCTTTCTTTCTTTCTTTGTTTCTTTCTTTCTTTCTTTCTTTCTTTCTATTTTTTAAATATACATATAGATTTAAGCTTCAAGGTAATCCTTCATTCCTAGTCAATACTACCCCCACATATAAACCAGTTTTAATTTCCCTATATTTCTGGAAAATTGAGTCCTCTAGCAATAATAACAAGATGCATCCAGGAGGAACTGAAATACTTCCATCACCCATAACAAAGGCTTGTACCCACCTTCCAATCTTATTCTTCTCTCAGTGATTCTGTGTATTTGTTTTTGCCTGTGTACTACATAAATATTATTCTGAGAGGTCGTTTGGGCTGGGTTTTGCATTTTGCTTTCCCCCCTATTTCTTTTACTGTTGATGGTCTTTTTCTTTATTCTTTTTTATTTTTGTGCCTTGTAAATCCTACCACTGGGGCCCATTTGGGCCAGATTTTTTTTCTCAATTTTTGTCTTTTTCTCTCTCTTTTTCTTTCTTCTTCCTATTTGGTGGTGACTTCTGATTGCTCCAAAACCTTCCAATGGGAAACTTGCCTGAATTGTGGTTGATATATTCAGCTATACATCCCCTCAACTATCCCTCATCAATATGACTTAGAGGAGGAACACCCAACAGAAGAAAAACTCAGAGGCTGTAACCTCTGTCACAGAACTACTGTATATGGACATAAAAATATGACAGAAATTGGATTCAGGGTAGAAATCATCCAAGCAAATGGCTAAGTTGGAAAAGATCATTAGTGACAAGATGGAAGCTCTAAGGGCAGAAGAGAAAGCTGACCTGGCAGAGGTTAAAAATGCTATCATTGAGATTGAATTTAATCTAAATACTCTAACAGCTAGGATAAGTGAAGTAGAAGATTGGATTAGTGATCTAGAAGACAGATTGATTTAGAAGGAGGAGCAGGAGAAGTCTTGGAACAGCTAAAATCTCATGAAAATAGAATTAGGGTAATAAATGATGCCATGAAACACTCCAATATCAGAATTATTGGAAACCCTGAGGGAGTTGAAAGAGAGAAAAAGCTAGAAGATATAGTTGAACAAATCATGGAAGAAAATTTCCCTAATCTGGGCAATGAAACATGTGTTCATGTCCAAGGATAATGTACCCAGCAAAGATGAGTTTCAAAATGGAAGGAGAGATAAAGGGCTTCCAGGACCAGCAGGGGCTAAAAGATTATGTAACCACCAATCCAGCACTAAAGAAATACTAAGGGGGGGGTTCTATAAAGGAGGAATGAGCCCAGAGTGACACAGAACAGAAATTTACAGAGACAGGCTATAGAAACAAGAACTTCACAGGCAACATGATGTCAATAAAGACATATCTTTCAATAATCACTCTCAATGTGAATGGCATAAATGTTCCCATAAAACTGCCCAGGGTTACAGACTGGATAAAACAAGATCCATCTGTATATTCTCTACAAGAGACACACTTTGAATCTAAAAATATATCTAGATTAAAGTGGGGGATGGAGAACTATCTTTCAGGGAAATGGACCTCAAAAGAAAGCTGGGGTAGCGGTTCTTATATCAGACCAGTTAGATTATAATCTAAAGATACCGAAGGACACTACATCATTCTTAAAGCGTCTGTCCAACAATAAGATCTAACACTTGTAAATGTTTATGCCCCTAACATGGGAACAAGCAACTATATAAGCCAACTGTTAAGCAAAATAAAGAGTCACATTGATATGAATACATTAATTGTAGGAGATCTTAACACAGCGCTCTCAGCAATGGACAGATCATCTAAATAGAAAATCAACAAAGAAACATGAGTTTTGAATACACATTGGAACAGATGGATTTCATAGATATATTTATAACATTTCACCCAAAAAACAGCAGAATGCTCATTCTTCTTGAGTGCACATGGAACTTTCTCCAGAATAGACCACATACTAGGTCACAAATCAGGGCTCAACTGATACCAAAAGATTGAGATTATTCCCTTCAAATTCTCTGATCACAGTGCCTTGAAACTGGAACTCAACCACAACAAAAAGTTCAGAAGGAATTCAAACACTTGGACGTTAAAGACTATCCTGCTCAAGAACATTTGGATCAACCAAGAAACCAAAGAAGAACATAAACACTTCATGGAAACCATTGAGAATGAAGATATATCAATCTAAAACTTATGGGATACGACAAAAGTATTCCTAAGGGGTAAATATATAGCCATCCAAGCCTATTTCAAAAAAAAATTGAAAAATCACAAATATGCCAACTCTCATTACACTTTAAAGAACTGGAAAATCAACAACAAATTAAGCCAACCCCACACACAAGAAGGGAAATAATTAAGATTAGAACATAGATCAATGAATTAGAAACTAGAGATATAGTAGAAGACATCAATGAAAGTAGAAGCTGGTTTTTTGAAAAATTAATAAGATCAATAAACCACTGGCCAAATGAATCCAAAAGAAAGGGAGAGGATCCAAGTTAATAAAATTATGAATGAAAAGGGAGTTATCATGACTAACCCCAAGGATATAGAAACAATGGTCAGAAACTATTATCAACACTTATATGCCAGTAAGTTAAACAACCTAGAAGATATAGATGCATTCCTGGAAAGCTATAAACTTCCAAGACTGGAACAGGAAGAAATTGACAACCTGACTAGATATCTAGTAACGAGATTGAAGCAGTGGTGTAAAACCTCCAAAAAAACAAGAGCCTGTGGGACCTCACAGATTCCCGGAGGAATTCTATCAAACATTCAAAGAAGAAATAATGCCTATTCTCCTAGATATGTTTCAAAAAAACAGAAACAGAAGGAAAATTTTCAGGCTCTTTCTATGAAGCCAGCATTACTTTAATCTCCAAATACCCCATGAAAAAAGAGAATTTTAGGTCAATATCCCTGATGAATATGGATACCAAGATTCTTAACAATATCCTAGATAATCGGATCCAATAGTACATTAAAAAGATTATCCACCACAATCAGGTGGGTTTTATCACTGGGATGCAAGGTAAGTTCAACATTCACAAATCAATCAATATGATAGAACAAATCAATAAGAGAAGAGAGAAGAACAACATGGTCCTCTCAATTGATGCAAAAAAAAAAAAAAAGCATCTGACAAAATACCGCATCCATTCCTGATTAAAACTCTTCCAAATATAGAGATAGAAGGAAATTTTCTCAACCTCATAAAATCTATGAAAAACCTACAGCAAATATCATTCTCAATGGGGAAAAAATGACAGCATTCTCATTGAGATTATTCCCGTCGAGAGAAGGAACAAGACAAAGATGCCCACACTCGCCACTATTGTTCAACATTGCATTAGAAGTCCTAGCAGCAGCAATCAGACAACAAAAAGAAATAAAAGGTATACATATTAGCAAAGAAGAAGTCAAACTCTCTGTCTTCACAGATGACATGACACTTTATGTGGAAAACCCAAAAGACTCTACCCCTAAACTATTGGAACTCATAATTTCAATTCAGTGACCTGGCAGGATACAAAATCAATGCACATAAATCAATTGCATCCTTATACACAAACAATGAAAATTGAGAAATAGAAATCAGAGAATCAATTCCATTTAATATAAAACCAAAGATCATAAGATACATAGGGATAAATCTAACCAAAGAAGTTAAGGATCTGTACTCAAGGAACTACAGAACACTCATGAAAGAAATTGAAGAAAACACAAAAAGATGGAATAGCATTCCATGCTCATGGAGCAGAAGAATAAATGTTGTTAAAATGTCTATACTGCCCAGAGCAATCTGTACTTCCAATGCCATCTTAATCAAAATTCCACCAACATTTTTCAAAGTGCTGGAATACACAATCTTAAAATTTATGTGGAGCCAGAAAGGACCCCAAATTTTTAAGGAAATGTTGAAAAACAAAAGGGGGACATAACGTTGCATGATTTCAAGCTTTATTACAAAGCTGTATTTGCTAAGAGCCCATGGTACTGGCACAAAAACAGACAAATAGACCAATGGAACAGAGTAGAGGGTCCAGATATGGACCAAAAGCTCTGTGGTCAAATACTTTGACAAAGCAGGGAAAAATATCCAGTGAGAAAAAGTCTCTTCAATAAATGGTGCTGGGGAAATTGGACAGCTATGTATAGAAGAATAAAACTAGACCATCTCTTATGCCACACATGGAGATAAACTCAAAATGGATGAAAGATCTCAATTTGAGGCAGGAATCTAGAGAAGAACATAGGCAGTAACCCTTTTGACATTGGACACAGCAAATTCTTTCAAGACATGTCTCTAAAGGCAAAGGAAACAAAAGCAAAAATGAACTTTTGGGGCTTCATCAAAATAAAAAGCTTTTGCAGAGCAAAAGAAACAGTAAAAAAACAAAAACAAAAACACAACAAAGAGGCAACCCACGGAAAGGAAGAAGATATTCACAAAGTACATTACAGATAAAGGGCTGATATCCAAGACTTATAAAGAACTCCTCAGGGCACCTGGGTGGCTCAGTGGGTTAAAGCCTCTGCCTTTGGCTCAGGTCATGATCTCAGGGTCCTGGGATCAAGACCCATCCATTCTCTGCTCAGCAGGGATCCTGCTTCATCCTCTCTCTCTGCCTGCCTCTCTGCCTACTTGTGATCTCTCTCTCTGTCAAATAGATAAATAAAATCTTAAAAAAAAGAACTCCTCAAACTTGCCAGGGACAAGCCTCAGCAGAGATGTGGATCCTGAACCATCAGATGTCTGGCAGGTGAAATAATGACACGGACATGGAGATCTGATACAAGCTGACAGACCCAAGGTCAGTCAGGAGAGACCTATGAAGCAGGCTCAGGCTCAGGCTCTGGTTCTCTAGCTCTGGATCTAGCTCTCTGGCTCTGGGCTCTGGCCTCTGGCTTCTGGGCTCTCTGGCTCTGCTTCTGTCTCTGCTTCTGTCTCTCTTTCTCTCTGTTTCTGTCTCTCTTGCTCTCTATTTATCTGGTTCTAGCTTCACAGGCTCTCTGCCTTTTGCTCTGCCTTTGCATCTGCCTTTTCCTTTGCCTCTGTCTCTGACTTTGTCTCTCTTGACTGTCAAGAATCCCAGTCTTTTATTATTCCAAAGTGAGGAAGTTGGGTGGTGCAGTTAAATCTTTACCTGCTTTTGCACCCGCCCTAGAGACAGGATGAGTATTGTTACTGCAGGGTACAGAGCGATTGCTTAAACTCACAGAAGCTGAGACAATTGAGGCAGAGGGATCAAGGAATACAGGTAAGATCAAGGAATACAGAGATGTGATTATCAGGAGGAGGATTAAATGGAACAATGTGTCTTGGATAAGCGCTTGCCCTAAGCACACATCCCAGGGACACAAAGGACATATTGCCCCGGCCCACAAGGTACGTGGCATTCTGGATTCTTAGTGGGGAAAGCCCGGAGGGACTTTCATTCACATTCATGGGTACCTCCACCAAAGTTTCTGGTGGTTTGGGCATGGTGGGAGGGGCGGATCACGCACCATCCCCAAAACAAACTCAACAACCAAAAAAAAAAATATATGATCACATCAAAAAACAAGCAGGATATATAAAGAGGAACTTCTCCAGGGAAATTCAAATCAAAACCACATTGAGATATCACCTTACATCGGTCAGAATGGCCAAAATTAACAGGACATCAAACAACAAGTGTTGGAGAGGCTGGGAGAAAGGGTACCCTCCTACACTGTTGTCAGCAATGCACGTTGGTGCAACCACTTTGGAAAACAGTCTGGAGATTCCTTAAAAATTAAAAATAAAGCTACCCTATGACCCTGCAATTGCACTATTGGGTATTTACCCTACAGATACAGATATAGTGAAAAGAAGGGCCATATGTACCCTAATGTTCATTGCAGCAATGGCCACAATTGCCAAACTCTGGAAAGAACCAAGGTGCCCTTCAACAGACAAATGGATACAGATGAAATGGTGCATATATACAAAAGGAATATTATGCCTCCATCAGAAAAGATGAATACCCAAATTTGTAGCGCCATGGACCAGACTGTAGGAGATCATGCTGAGTGAAATAAGCCAAGCAGAGAAAGTCAAATATCATATGGTTTCACTTACTTGTGGAGAATAAGGAGTAACATGTAGGACAGTAGGAGATGGAAAGGAAATGTGAACTGGGGTAAATCAGGGAGGGGGTGAAACATGAGAGACTTTGGACTCAGAAACAGTCTGAGGGTCTTGGAAGGTAGGGGATTCAAGGAATGGGTGAGCCTGGTGGTGGGTAGTGATGGCATAAATTGCATGAAGCTCTGGGTATAGGGCATAAACAATGAATCTTGGAACACTGAAAAAATAAAATAATGTAATAAAAAAAGAAAAAAAAGGAAGTCAAACAGCTAAAAAAAATTGAAACTCAACCATTCTCTTATACCATGCACAGGTATAAATTCTAAATGAATTAAAGACCTCAGTGTGAGACAAGAATCCATCTAAATCCAAGAGGAGAATATAGATTGTAACCTCTTTGATGCCATTCACAGCAACTTCATTAATGACATGTTTCCAAAGATAAGGGAAAAAAAGCAAAAATGAACTTTTGGGACTTCATCAAGATAAAGAGCTTCTACACAGCAAATAAAGCAGTCAACAAAGCAAAGAGTCAATCCACGAAATGGGAGAAGATATTTGCCAATGACACTATAGACAAAGAACAGATATTACAGATCTGTAAAGAACTCCTCAAACTCAATACCCCCCAAAAATTAGATAATTATGTCAAAAATATGTGCAGAAGACATGAACAGACATTTCTCCAAAGAAGACATACAAATGGCTAGAAAACACATGAAAAAATATTCATCATCATTAGCCATCAGGGAAATTCAAATCAAACCATTGAGATACCCACCTTACACCAGTTAGAATGGAAAAAATTTACAAGGCAAGAAAAAACAAATGTTGGGGAGGTTGTGGAGAAAGGGGAACCCTCTTACATTGTTTATGGGAATGCAAATTGGTACAGCCACTATAGAAAACAGTGTAGAGGTTCCTCAGTAAGTTAAAAATAAAGCTACAATATAATCCAGCAATTGCACTATTGGGTATTTACCCCAAAGATATAGATGTAGTAAAAAGAAGAGCTATATGCATATGCACCCCAGTGTTCATAGCAGCAATGCCCACACTAGCCAAACTGTGGAAGGAGCTGAGATACCTTCCACAGATGAATGGATAAAGAAGATGTGGCCCATATATACAATGGAATATTGCTCAGCCATCAGAAAGGATGAATACCAAACATTTGCATCAATATGGATGGAACAAGAGGAGATCATGCTAAGTGAAATAAGTCAAGCAGAGAAAAATAATTATCTTATAGTTTCACTTATTTGTGGATAATAAGGAATAACATGGAGCACATCAGGAGAAGGAAGGGAAAAATTAAGGGTGGTCATCAGAGGGAGAGAGGAACTATGGGAAACTACTCTGGGCAACAATCTGATGGTTTTAGAGGTGAAGGAGTTGGGGAAATGGGTTAGTTTGGTAATGGGTTTTGGGGGGGCATGTATTGCATGGAACGCTGCAAACAATGAATCATGGAACAATACATCAAAAGTAATGATATACTGTGTGGTGACTAACATAAAACTAAAGAAAAATAAATGAAAGCAAGAACCAGTTGTTTAAAAAAATAAAATTAATAAACCCTTTGCTAGACTTATCAAAAAGAAAACAGATATGAACTGAATAAATGAAATCACAAATGAGAGAGGATAAACAACCAACACCAAAAAATACAAAGAATTATGAGTATTATGAAAAATGGTATATCAAAAATTTGGTCAAACTGAAAGATGCAGAAAAAAATCCTGGAAACATACAAACTCCCAAACTGAAACAGGAAGAAATAGAAAACTTGAACAGATGAATTATCAGCAAAGAAATTTAGTCACTGGTTTTGTGGGTGGCTCAGTAGCTTCAGCAAATGCCTTCAGCTCAGGTCATGACCCACAGTCCCAGGATTGAGCCCTGCATGGGGCTCCCTGCTCAGCAGGGTGTCTTATTATTTCTCTTCCACTCCCCCTGCTTGTTCCCTCTCTCTCTCTCTCTCTCTCTCTCTCTCTCTCTCTCTCTCTCTTTCAAATAATTAAATGAAATATTTAGGAAAAAAAGAAATCACTCATCAAAAAACTCTGAAGAAACAGAAGTCCAGGACCACATCGCTTCCCACAGAATTCAACCAAACATTTAAAGAAGAGTTAATACCTATTCTTCTCAAACTATTCCAAGAAATAGAAAATGAAAAAAAAAATCTAAACACATTCTTTGAGCCAGTATTACCCTAATACCAAGAACAGATGAAGACACCACCAAAATACAGAACTATAGGTCAATATCCCTGAAGAATATGGATGTAAAAATTTTCAGTAAAATACTGGTCAGCTGAATCCAATGGAATATTGAAAAAAGCTTTTGCTATGATCAATTGGGATTTATTTCTGGCTGAAAATATTTTTCCATATTTGCAAATCATTCAATCTGATACAACACAGTAATAAAAGGAACAATAGGTACCATATGATACTCTTAATGGATGCAGAAAAATCATTTGCCAAAGTACAATAGCTATGCCTGATAAAAACCCTCAACAAAGTAAGTGTAGAAAGATTATCTCTCAATAACATGAAGGCCACATATACAAAACCTAGTTAATATCATCCTTAATGGTGAAAAACTGAATGTGTTTCCTCTATGATTGAGAACAAGACAGAGGTGTTCACTCTTATCACTGTTATTTAACAATAGTACTAGAAGTACTAGCCACAGTAAATGAGACAACAAAAAGAAATAAAATGTATTCAGATTGACAGGGAAGAAGTCAAACTTTTTTCTATTTTCAGATGGCATGATATACTATATAGAAAACCCAAAAGACTCCTCCAAAGATTGCTATCTCTAATATACAACTACAGTAGTTAAAGGATAAAAAATCAACTTACCAAAATCTGTTACATTTGTATATATAAATAATGAAGCAAATGAGACATTAAGGAACCAATCCCATTTACAATTGTACAGTAAGATACCTAGGAATAAATATAACCAAAGGGTGAAAGCCTTGTGCTCTGAAGACTAAAACACTCGTGAAAGAAATTGAAAAGGACACAAAAAATGGAAAGACATTTCATGCTCATGGATCACAAAGGCAAATATTGTTTAAATGTCTATAACACTCAAAGCAATCTACACATTCAATGCAATCCACTTCAAAATACCAACATGTTTTTCACAGAAGCAGAAAAAACAACCCTATAATTTATTTGGAGCCAACTAAGACCCTGAATAGTGAAAAACGTGAAAAAGAAAAGAAAACCTGAAAACATCACAATTGTGGGCTTCAAATTATATTACAAAGCGGTAGTTATCAAAACAGTATGGCACCGTCAAGAATACAGACACATTTATCAATGTAACAGAAAAGAAAACCCAGAACTGAACCCACCACTATATGAACAATTAATCTTCGACAAAGCAGGAATTAATATTCAGTGGGAAAATAAGTCTTTTCATCAAATGGTATTGGGAACCTTGGACAGCAACATAAAAAAAATGAAACTGGAACCATTATTTCACCATACATGAAAACAAATTCAAAATGGATTAAAGACCTAAATTTGAGACAAGAAACCATTAAAATCCTAGTGGAGAACACAGGCACTAACTTCTTTGACATTGGCTCTAGCTAATTTTTTTTTCTAGATATGTGTACTCAAGCAAGGGAAACAAAAGCAAAAATAAGCCACTGAGAATACATTAAAATACAAATGTTCTTCACAGTGATGAGAACAATCAACAAAACTAAAACTCTGCCCACAGAATGGGAGAAGACATTTACAAATGACGTTCTGAGAAAGGGTTTGTATCTAAAATATGTAAATAATTTCTAAAACTCTACACCCAAAAATGAATAATTCAATTTAAAAAAAAGATCAGAAGACATAAACAAACATTTTTTTTCAAAGAAGGCATAGAGATGACCAACAGATATATGAAAAGATGCTCAACCTCACTGATTATCAGGAAATCCAAATCAAAACTACATTGTTATATCATCTCTGACCTTTCAGAATGGATAAAAATCAGTAAGACAAGAAACAATGTGCTGGTGAGGATGTGGAGAAAGGGGAACCCTCTTACACTGTTGGTGGGAATGAAAACCAGTGCATCCAGTCTTGAAAGCAGTATGGAGAGTCCTCAAAAATTTAAAAATAAAAATACCTTAAAACCAAGCAATTGCACTGCTAAGTGTTTAATCAAATAATTCAAAAATATTAATTCAAAGGGATACATGCACCCTCATGTTTAAAGCAGCATTGTCTACAATAGCCAAATTATGGGGGGAAAACAAGCAATCATTGACTGATTAATGTATAAAGAAGAGGTGGGATATAGATACTATGGAATATCAGTCAGTCATTAAAAAAGAATGAAATATTGACATTTGCAAGGATGTGGATGGAGCTAGAGTATTATGCTAAGTGAAATAAGCCAGTCAGAGAAAGACATATTCCACATGATTTCACTCATATGTGGAATTTAAGAAATAACATAAACAAGCAAGGGGTAAAAAAAGATTGGGAGGTAAACCAAGGAACAGATTCTTACATACAGAGTACAAACTGATGGTTACCAGAAGGGAGGTGGATAGGACATGGGTAAAATAGATGATGGGGATTAAGGAGTGTACTTACTCTGATGATTACCAAATGTTGTATGGTATACAATGTATTGCATTATATAGGACTACATTCAAAACCTGACACTAATTTTGCACTGTATGTTAAATAACTGGAACTTAAATAAAAACTTTAAAAATAATTAGTTGTATGTATTTCTCATGTCAAATAACCCAATAATACATTCTCAAAGAACAGATTCAGTTCTTTATTTATACTAAATTATTCCTTAGTATGCAGTGAATAAAAATGCTACAAATGAATGATAAAAGATGATTAATGTCATAGACACACAGTACTTAAACATTCATTCACAGTGTGTATGAAAAAGCACCTCTGTCTAATCTGCAGAGATGATTTCCATACAGACTACAGTTTATCAAACATTTCACAGTACTTAGTATAAAGTGTAGAGAATATTTTATACTATGTGGCTTTGCTTACATGAGTAATCAAAGAAATTTGGTAGGTCTCAATAAAAGTGTAACCCTAGAAAATACAAATTGTCATGATGAAAAATAATTTCTGTTACTTCTCAAAAAGCAGACATCGTTCCTGTGTCTTTAAGTTAAGAAATGAAATCAAGATTGTAATCACTATCTATTAATCTTAAAATAAGATTATCTTTCTCATAAAAAAGAGTGCTATGTTATTTACTAAATCAAATTAAAAGAACATGCTGAATTAGAAAATGGAAATACTTCTTTTTTTAATGTAGAAATACTTATTTTTAAATGGCTATTACTCTATACATGTGATCATATTTAAATAGTCACTTCATGCTAAAATGAAGACACATTTCTCAAGGCATCTGGGTGGCTCAGTCGTTAAGCATCTGCCTTTGGCTCAGGTCATGCTACCAGAGTTCTAGGTTTGAGCCCCGTGTTGGGCTCCCTGCTTGGCAGAAAGCCTGATTCTGTCTCTCTCACTTCCCTCTGCTGTTTTCCCCCTCTAGCTGTGTTTCTGTCAAATAAATAAATAAATAAATTTTAAAAGTGAAATAAAATGAAGACAAATTTCTCTTGCTAAAAGAACAATACACATATTTCTATATAATTAAACAGTGCCCCTTTTCTTCAAATTGTGTATATATATAATTATTAAGAATAATTGCAATTGATTTGATGATAAGGACTGTGCTAGTCACCTCAGTAGAGCATACTTTTTTTTCTGATTTTCACATCCTTCAGGATGCATCCTGTGATCTTCATTTTAAGGTTAGGAAACATAGATTTTGAGGGGCTAAAGCACTTGTTCAAGATCAAACAGCTATTTTGTTTCCTTTTTTTAAAGATTTATTTATTTGGGAGAGAGAGTGTATGTAAGTATGGGAAAGGCCCAAGAGAAAGAAATTCAAGCAGACTCCCAGTTAAGCATGGAGCCTGAAGCAGAGCTCAATCCCATGATTCTGAGATCATGCCTGAGCCTAACTCTAGAGTCAGATGCTTAATGAAATGAGCCACCCAGGTTACCCACAGCTATTTTATTTCTAATATTAGAGGTAAGCCTGAAACTCAAGAGCTCAAAACTGCTGTACATTCCACCATATGGCATCTTTATCAAAATCTTTAATGTTCCTGTGTACTATCATCAGAACATTTGTGATCTCTGCAGACAATACACACTATTATTTATTTAACATTTTAAAATTAACTATAGAGCATTTTGCTTTGGATAGTATAGAGAGTTTTCGTCTAAGTGTTGTAGAAGTCTAAGTGTCATAGGGTATTAGATGGAATAAAAAGCAAGACCCATCAATGTGCTATCTTCAAAAGACTCATTTTAGGGGTGCCTGGGTGGCTTGGATAGGCAACTGCCTTTGGCTCAGGTCATGATCCCGGTGTCCCTGGATCGAGCCCCGTGTCAGGCTCCCTGCTCAGTGGGAGGCCTGCTTCTCCCTCTCTTACTCCCCCTGCTTGTGTTCCCTCTCTAGCTATGTTTCTCTCTGTAAAATAAATAAATAAAACCTTTAAAAAAAAGACTCATTTTAGACCCAAAGACATCTCCAGATTCTTCCAGATTGAAGTGAAGGGGTGAGGAATTGTTTATCATGTTAATGGACATCAAAAAAAAAAAACCTGGATAACAATCCTTATATGAGACAAAATAGATTGTAAACCAAAGACTGCAATGAGAGCTGAAGGAGAACTCTATATCATAATAAAGGTTTCTATCTAAAAAGATCAAAGAAATGTAAATATTTTTGCTTCTTACTTGGGAGCAGTCAGTTATATCAACCAAATAATAACCAAATTAAAGAAACACACGTAATATGGAAGATATTAGGAGAATGAAAGGAAATGTGAATTGGGGTAAATCAGAGGAGGAGACAAAGCATGAGAGACTGTGGACTCTGAGAAACAAACTGAGGATTTTGTAAGGGAGGGTGGTGAGAGGATGGGTAAACATGGTGGTGGGTATTAAGGAGGGCACATATTGAATGGAGTACTGGGTGTGGTACATAAACAATGAATCTTGGAACATTGAAAAAATAAAATAAAATAAATTATCAAGCAAAGAAACACATTGATAATAATACAATTATAGAAGGGAACTTTAACACCTCAGTTACAGCAATGATCAGATCGTTTAAGCAGATCAACAAGGAAACAAAGACTTTGAATAATACACTGGACCAGTTGGACTTCACATGTATATTCAGAACCTTTCATCCTATAGCAGAATACAAATTCTTCTCAACTGCACATGGAACAATCTCCAAAATAGATCACATACTGGCTTACCAATCAGTTCTTAACAGGTACAAAAAGATTGAGATTATACCAAGCATATATCCAGGCCACAGTCCTTTAAATTTTGAATTAAAACACAAGAGAAAATTTGGATGGAACACAAATACATAGAAGTTAAAGAGAATCCTACTAAAGAATAAATGGTTCAACCAAGAAATTAAGGAAGAATTAAAAAATACATAGAAACAAATGAAAATGAAAATGAAAGGTTCAGAACCTTTGGGATGCAGCAAAAGCAGTCCTAAGAAGGCACTGTATAGCAACACAAGGATTTCTCAAGAAACAAAAAAAAAGTCTCAAATACACAAACCAACTTTACACCCCAAGGCACTGGAAAAAGAACAGCAAATAAAGTAAAAACCCAGCAGGTGGGCACCTGGGTGGCTCAGTTGGTTAAGCGACTGCCTTCGGCTCAGGTCATGATCCCGGAGACCCAGAATGGAGTCCCACATCGGGCTCCCTGCTCAGCAGGAAGCCTGGTTCTCCCTCTCTCATCCCCCCTGCTTGTGTTCCCTTTCTGGCTGTGTTTCTCTCTGTCAAATAAATAAAATCTTAAAAAAGAACCCAGCAGGCAAAGATAAATAATAAAGATTAGGGCAGAAATCAATGAAATAGAACCCCCCAAAACAGTAGACTAGATCAAAGAAACTAGGAGTTGCTTCTTTGAAAGAATCAACAAGATCGATAAACCACTAACCAGACTTACCTAAAAGAAGAAAGGACCCAAATAAATAAAATAATGAATGAAAGAGGAGAGATCACAACCAACAGCTCAGAAATAAAAAAATATATATATAAGATAATATTATGAGCAACTATATGCCAACAAATTAGGCAATCTGGAAGAAATGGATGCATTTCTAGAAATATATAAACCACAAAAACTGAAACAGGAAGAAATAGAAAACCTAAATAGACTCATAACCAGCAAAAAATTGAAGCAGTAAGCAAAAAATTCCACCCCCCAAAAAATTCTGGAACAAGATGGCTTCCCAGGAGAATTCTACCAAAATTTTAAAGAATTTATATCTATTTTTCTGAAGCTGTTTTAAAAAATATAAATGGAAGGAAAACTTCCAGACTCATTCTATGAAGCCAGCATGAGTTTGATCCCAAAGTCAGATAAAGACTTCAACAAAAAGGACAATTACAGACCCATATTGATAATGAAAATGGCTACCACTAATTCTCACCAAGATACTAGCTAATAGAATAAAGCAATACACTAAAAGGATTATTCACCAGAACAAGTGGGATTTATTCCTGGGATGTACGGGTTGTCTAACATCCACAAATCAATCAGCATGATAAAGCACATTAATAAGAGAAAGGACAAGAACTATATGATCCTCTCAATTGTTACACAAAGAGCATTTGACAAAGTACAGCATTGTTTCTTGATTAAATCTCTGCACTGTATGGAAGGAAGGGACATACCTCAACATCAGATATGCCATTTATGAAAAATCCACAGCAAGTATCATCCTCAAAGGGAAAACAAAAAACAAGTTTTTTCCCCCCAATACCAGGAACATGAACAGGGATATCCACTTTCACTGCTATTGCTTAACATAGTACTGGAAGCTCTAGATTCGCAGTTAGACAACAAAAAGAAATTTAAAAACATCCAAATCAGCAAAGAAAAAGTCAACCTCTCATTCTTCCCAGATGACATGATTCTCTAGAATACCAAAAGGACTACTAAAAATTTGTAGAACTGATACAGGAATTGAGCAAATTTGCAGAATATGAAATTAATATACAAGATTAGGTCACAACTCTGAACACTAACAAGAAGCAGAAGAAAGAAATCAAAGAATCAATCCCATATATATTTGCACCAAAAACCATAAGATACCTAGGAATAAACTTATCCAAAGAGGTTAAGACCTATAGTCTGAAAATTATAGAATGCTTATGAAAGAAATGGGTAAATATTCCATGGATGTGGATTGGGAGAACAAATATTGTAAAAATGTCTATGTGAGGGGTGGCTGAGTGGCTCAGCTTGTTAAGCAACTGCCTTTGGCTCGGGTCATGGTCCCGGAGTCCCGGGATCAAGCCCCCATCAGGCTCCCTGCTTGGGAGGAGGTCTGCTTCTCCCTGCCTCACTCTCCCTGCTTGTGTTCCCTCTCTAGCCATGTTTATCTCTGTCAAATAAGTAAATAAAATCTTTTAAAAATGTCTATGTGACCCAAAGCAATCTACACATTCAATGCAATCCCTTTCAAAATACCATCAACATTTTTCACAGAGCTGGAACAAACAACCTTAAAATTTCTAGGGAAACAGAAAAGATTCCAAGTAGCCATAGGAATGTTGAAAATGAAAATCAAAGTCAGAGGCATCCCAATTATCAATTTTAGGGTCTACTACAAAGCAATAAAGTGATCATGAATGCAGTATGGTACTGGCACAAAAAGAGGCAGATCCATGGAACAGAATAAAGAATCCATAAATGGGCCCTCAACTCTATGGTCAACTAATATTCAGCAAAGTAGGAAAAAATATCCAATGGAAAAAAGTACAGATTCTTCAATAAATGGTACTGGATAAATTCACAGCCACGTGCAGAAAAATTAAACTGGACCACTTCCTTAAACCATACATTAAGATTAACTCAAAATGGATGAAAGACCTAAATATGAGGTAAGAATACATCAAAATTAGAGAAAAAACAGCAACCTCTTTGACCTCAGTAGAAGCTACTTTTTGCTAGACATGTTTTCTTTTCTTTTTTAAAATATTTTTATTTATTTGACAGAGAGCGATCACAAATAGGCAGAGAGGAAAGCAGAGAAAGAGGGGGAAGCAGGATCCCCACTTAGCAGAAAGCCCAATGTGGGACTCAATCCCAGGACCCTGAGATCATGACATGAGCCTAAGGCAGAGGCATAACCCTCTGAGCCACCCAGGTGCACCCAGACATGTTTTCAAAGACATGAGAAACAGAAGGAAAAATGAACCATTGGGACTTCATGAAGATAAAAAGCTTTTGGGTGCCTGGGTGGCTCAGTGGGTTAAAGCCTCTGCCTTCGGCTCAGGTCATGATCCCAGGGTCCTGAGATCGAGGCCTGCATTGGGCTCTCTGCTCAGCAGGGAGCCTGCTTCTTCCTCTCTCTCTGCCTGCCTCTCTGCCTACTTGTCATCTCTGTCAAATAAATAAAATCTTTTTTTAAAAAAAAGTTAAAAAGCTTCTGCACAAGGGAAAGAGTCAATAAAACTAAGAGGCAACCTAGGGAATGGGAGAAGACATTTGCAAATGTCTTATCAGATAAAGGGCTAGTATCCAAAATCTCTAAAGAACTTATCCAACTCAAACCCCCCCAAAAGAAAAACAATCCAGTCAAGAAATGGGCAGAAGACATGAATAGACATTTCTCCGAAGAAGACATATAAATATCCAACAGATACATGAAAAATTGCTCAACATCTCTGAGCATCAGGAAAACATAAATAAAAACCACAATGAGGTACCACCTCACACTAGCCAGAATGACTAAATTTAACAACTCTGGAAACAACATATGTTGACAAGAATGTGGAAAATGGGGAACTCAACACTGTTTGTTAGAATGTAAACTGGTGCAGTCACTCTGCAAAATAATATTGAGGTTCTTCAAAGAGTTAAAAATAAACTATGGTATGACCCAACAATTTCATTATTAGGTATTGATCTAAAGTATACAAACATAGTGATTCAATGGGCACAGGCACCCCAATGTTTATAACAGCAATGTCCACAATTGTCAAAATATGGAAAGAGTCCTGGTGCCCATATACAAGTGAATGGATAAAGAAGAAATGGTATGTATGTGTGTATATATATATATATATATATATATATATATATTTTATATATACATATATATGTATATATTTTATGTATATATATTTATGTATATTTGTGTATATTCTTCTGTATATATACATACATACATACATACCAGACGGAATATTACTCAGACATTAAAAAAAGTGAAAACTTGTCATTTTCAATGACATGGATAGAACTATTGGATATTATGCTAAGTGAAATAAGTCAGTCAGAGAAAGTGAAATATCATATGATTTTTAAAAAAACAAAACCATATGCTAATTCCACCTCACTAAATGCTTTGATTACCAAATGATAGTTATACAATGAAGTAGGTAAATTTAGCCAAACATCTAATAATTTTCACTGAAAGGAAAAATAAATGGTAAAATTATAATAGTTATATCTACTAAGAGATTATATAGGAAAACATGCAAATGACCATTCAGTGGCACTGCTTAAAATAACATTTATTTTTCTATGCACGTTTTTAGAAAAGTTTAAACAGGTTTCATGCTAACATGAGTCTTTAAAAGAGAAATATACTTTTTTACTTAAGAATATAGGCACTAGGGGCACCTGGATGGCTCAGGTGGTTGGGCAACTGCCTTCAGCTCAGGTCATGATCCTGGAGACCTGGGATTTAGCCCCGCATCTGGCTCCCTGCTCAGCAAGAAGCCTGCTTCTCCCTCTCTCACTCCCCCTTCTTGTGTTCCCTTTCTTGCTGTGTTTCTCTCTGTCAAATAAATAAATAAAATATTTTTAAAAAATAATACAGGCACTAAAATATTCCAAATATATTCATTCTGTTAATGTGATGAAACTGTAAGTATATCAAGGAAACAGTAAGTGTAAATCTGAAATTAAGAAGCAATACACAGGGGCGCCTGGGTGGCTCAGTTGGTTAAGTGACTGCCTTCAGCTCAGGTCATGATCCTGGAGACCCGGGATTGAGCCCCGCGTCAGTCTCCCTGCTCGGCAGGAAGCCTGCTTCTCCCTCTCTCACTCCCCCTGCTTGTGTTCCCTCTCTTGCTGTGTTTCTCTCTGTCAAATAAATAAATAAAATCTTTTTTTAAAAAAGAAACAATCTACAAAAAGAAAAAAATGTATATTGGTAAAAAAGGTTGAAAGGTAATGTAATATGGTCTTTAATTATTTCAAAAGTAACAGATATATTATCTCTCTAGTCTGATGGCAGGCCAGGAAGAAAAAATGTCAAGGAAATATTATCCAACTATAATGCCTGCTGGCAATTGAAGCAAGATGTCAGGTGCTTACTATTGACTCTAGCATTTATGAATACAAATAGACTTTTGTATGGTTTGTAATATAATACCATGTTTCTGTGGCCACCTATTTTCTTTATGCACTTCTAGTTTTTATTAAAGCCAGGAACAGTAAGTCATAGCAAAAGACAGCAGTGTATGCCAAAAGATATGAGAATCTGGGACGTATACACTGTCAATTCTCACACTTACAGTGTCTGCTCTTCCTCTCCTCCCAGGTTCTGAATGTGGATTTTAGAGCTTTTAAAATTTAATTGAAAAGTGTTTCAAGGGGCGCCTGGGTGGCTCAGTTGGTTAAGCGACTGCCTTCGGCCTGCTTCTCCCTCTCTCACTCCCCCTGCTTGTGTTCCCTCTCTGGCTATGTTTCTCTATGTCAAATAAATAAATAAATTTTTTAAAAAAGTGTTTCAAGTCATTACCCTCAAAAATACCAAACAGGCAATATTATTGTATTGAGTGGGGAAATGGGGTAAAGAAAAGTCACTATGTATTAAAAAAAGAAAAAGGAAAAGAAAACATTTCTTAATAGAAATACTTATTTATATTGAGTCCTACAGAGAAATACATGGGGAGAAATTCAGAGAGAATCTTATTTTTAATTATTAAACTTTTTTCTTCAAAAGTTGAATTATGGGGCGCCTGGGTGGCTCAGTTGGTTAAGCTACTGCCTTTGGCTCAGGTCATGATCCTGGAGACCCAGGATCGAGTCCCACATCGGGCTCCCTGCTCGGTGGGAAGCCTGCTTCTCACTCTCTCACTCCCCCTGTTTGTGTTCCCTCTCTGGCTGTGTTTCTCTCTGTCAAATAAATAAAATCTTTTAAAAAAAGTTGAATTATGCTAAATACTGTTAAGTATGTACACATATGTGATTATTGAGACCTAACAGCATGAAACTTCATTTTAGAATAACTGTAATCTAACACCACCATCAATTTTGCATTTGAAAGCTGATATTAGAGTAAGATTCCTAATATAAATATATTTCCCACATGGTTGGCTGAGGAATTTTCAGAATAAGGGCTTTTTCAAGGTCTTTTTTGACACACTTAAATTCTATGAGTCAAAACTATACTTTTAATCTTAGAGATTTCACATAAAACCTAGACACTTTCTGGAACTACATTTATTATGTACTGCAAACATGGGGTGTGTAAAGGAAATAAGGGTTTTTTGGACAGTTTTTAAAAATAAAATAATCAGCAGTTTAGTAGGGTTTTTTTTTTAGTAATTAGAAACATTAAGAATTTGACAACATATTTAAAGAGCCAAGGAAAAATAATTTCAAATATATGCATGACATTTTAGACAAAGATTTACTGCCATAGGATATATTTTGGGGAACTAACATTTGATTGCCTATTCCCTGAAATAACAAAACTGACTATAACAGAACAATGGGAGTACAGGGAATTGTTGATAGTGGAAACAAAACAGTATCATGTGATTTTCCGGTCTATGGTGTGATGTTACCTCATGATAGAATTTCTCACCATTCTTTCACTGAAGTAAACACATCTGTGGCAGAAACCTGAAATAGAGAAATGCATATGTTCAGATAATCATGGTGAGTTTTATTTGGGTATATAAACTTTTAGTTGAGAGGTTTGCGGTTTTGTTTTGTTTTGTTTTTAAAGAGATATGGACATCTATAATGAATTACTAGGAATTCAAACTTTATGACTTAAGTTCTTACATGACATTGAATTTTAAATTAAATGTGGAAAGCTAATGAGTACTTAATTAATTAATTCAACAATATATTTTGAGTGTCCATATATTGAGTACCAGAAACTATGCTACAAATAGGTGTATAGTAATAAGGAAATATGCACTATCATATCTCCTCAAAGACTTCATAGTTTAGAATAATTTATATATTATGCAAATTGTTATATAATCCCATTAGAGATTTGAAAGAAGAGGTTAAGTGATGTCGACTGAAGACTGGACATGGTCCAATAAGTTATTTAACCACAGTTGAAAAGTAAAACATTTACCTGAGAATCATGATTCTTGTCATCTTATTGATAATGGATTTCATCTACAAAGGAGTAATCAGCCAAGATCAATTATCTTCAAGAGGGAATCAAATTCAGTGAGACTGATGAAATGAATCAAAATACTAGTATATTAATATTAAATGAAAAGTATACTTGCCCTGCATTCTTATGAATGCATAAAGAACACATCAATTAATGAAGCCTATGGTAGAAAATATACAGCAAGCCAATTTTTAAAAAGATAGTTTGTGAAGATAGGTTCAGAATAAGAACAGCTATCAGATTAACTTAGCTGATGCATTAATCACTTTTGTTTAATTTTTATTTAAATTCAGTTACTTCAGATACAGTGTAATACTAATTTCAGGTGTACAATTTAATGATTCAACACTTTCATACAACACCCAGTGCTCATCAGAAGTGCATTCTTTCATCCCTATCACATATTTTACTGATCCCCTAACCACCTCCCCTATGATAGCCATCAGTTGTTTCTCTATAGTTAAGAATCTGTTTCTTGTTTTGCATTTCTCTTTCTTTCTTCCCTAAGCCCATTATTAAATTCCATATATGACTGAAATTATATGGTATACAACTTTTTCTAACTCACTTATTTTACTTACCATAAGACTTTAACTCTATCCATGATACTGCAAATGACAACATCTCATTCTTTTTTATGGTTGACTGATATTCAATTTTATATATATATATATATATATTTATGTATAAAATTATATATGTATTCATGTACATATATATGCATTATATATACATATATATATATATACACACACACACACATGCACACATCACCCACATAATTTTTATCCATCAATCACTCAATGGAAAATTAGGCTGTTTCCATTGTTTGGCTATTGCAGAATGCTGCTGTAAACATTGGGGTTCTTGTATCACTTTGAATTAGTATTTTTGCATTCTTTGGGTAAATGCCTACTACTGCAATTGCTGGACCATCCGTTAGTTCTGTTTTTCTTTTTGAGGAAACTCCATCCTGTTGTCCAGAGTGTCTGCACCAGTTTGTATTCCCACCAATAGTGAAGGAGGATTCACTTTTCTCCACATCCTCACCAATACCTGTCGTTTCTTTTTCCTTTTGCTTCCCTTGCCTCAGGAGACATATATAGTCAGAAGTTGCTACAATTGGTCTCAACGTGTTTACTGCTTGTGTTCTTCCCTAGGATTTTTATTGTTTCAGGTATCAAATTTAGGCCCTATTTTTTTAAGATTTTATTTATTTATGTGTGTGAGAAAGAGAGTGAGAACATGAGAGGGGAGAAGGTCAGAGGTAGAAACAGACTCCCCACAAAGCTGGAAGCCCAATGTGGGACTCAATTTTGGGACTCCAGGATCATCATCTGAGCCAAAGGCAGTGGATTAACCTAAGCACCCCCAAATTTAGATCTTTAATCCACTTTGAATTTGTGTGTGTGTATAATGTAAGAAAGTGGTCCATTTTCATTCCTTTGGATTTGTTCTTCAATTTTCCCAACACCATTTGTTGAAGAGACTATATTTTACCATTTGAGTATTCTTTCCTGCTTCATTGAAGATTTATTTGACCTTAGGAGTTCTGGGTTCATTTATGAGTTTCTATTCTGTTCTATTGGCCTATGTGTTTATTTTTGTTCCCATTTTCATACTGTTCTGGTCAGTGCAGCTTTGTAATATAATTTGAAGCTCAGAACTTCCAAATTTCCTTTTATTTTTCAAAGTTGCTTTGGCTACGTGGGATCTTTAGTGGTTCCATACAAATTTTAGGATTGTTTGTTTTAGATATATGAAAAGCGATCTTTCTAAAATAATTAAAAACAAATTGACCATATGATTCAGCAATTCGACTACTGGATAAATACCCAGACAAAATTAGAACAGTATTTTGAAGAAATATATGCATTTCCATGTTTATTTCAGCATTATTTGCAATAACCAAAATATGGAAACAACAAAACACCCATCAATGGATGAATGGATTAAAAAATGTGGTGTATTTATATACAGTAGAATATTATTCAGACATGAGAAAATAGGGTATCTTGCTATTTACAACAACACAGATGGACATTGAAGACATTATGATAAATGAGATGAGTCACAGAAAGATAGCTACTGTATAATATCATTTATATGTGGAATCTAAAAAAAGTCAAATCTGTAAATAACAGAATAAAATGTGGTTACCAGGGGATAAGGATTGGACAGATAAGACTGATGTTGTTTAAGGGTACAAATGTGTAATGAGTAGTAAATAAGCCATAGTAATTTAATGCATTGTATATATAGACAGTATTACACTATAAATATGTATTGTAATAATTGTACAATTTCAACCATATCACAACATATAAATGTATTAAAGCAGAGACATTACACTTGTGTTGTGTCAAATATGTTCAATAAAAAAATGAATCACTAAATTCTACTCCTAAAACTCACATAACACTATATGTTAACTAACTGGAATTTAAATAAATACTTGAAAAGAAAAAACAAAGCTAAATGTAATAGACAAAAAAGTAAAGAAAATTTTAAAGAAAATAAAAAAATGATGGTGTGGCAAAAGGCCATATGTAATGTATCTGCTTACCCCATATTTCATAATAAAAACAAAAATAATAATAATGTTAACATCAACAATAAGAAATAGTGCAATTGCTTTATATTTCTTGCTATATACTCTTAATTTAGTCATCTCGTACAAATTGACACATTCGATTATCAAAACATTCTTATTACTATTATTTCACTGCTAAGAAAGCTAATGCATAAAAATTTTGATTTTTTTCCAGTGTTATATGTCTATTAAGTTTCAGGGTTACAAGTCAAAACAAGATACTCTAGATCAATGTCTCCATGGTATAGACCATGCTTCAAGTTATACTATAATGTACATAATGTAAAGAAGAAAAAAATAGGGGCACCTGGGTGGCTCAGTTGGTTAAGCGACTGCCTTCGGCTCAGGTCATGATCCCGGAGACCTGGGATCGAGCTCCACATCAGGCTCCCTGCTCAGCAGGAAGCCTGCTTCTCCCTCTTCAGTCCCCCTGCTTGTGTTCCCTCTCTCGCTGTGTTTCTCTCTGTCAAATAAATAAATAAAATCTTTAAAAAAAAAAGAAGAAAAAAATACCTCCCTTAGTTTTTTATTCAAAGACATATATCTAATGACATGTAGAATCTGCATCCACCTAAGTATTCTGCTTCCTAGTATTAATATTGTCATTTATAGTTGTACTGACCCAAATATTGACTAAGTGATAAACTCAGCAACTGTGGTAATCAAATAAGTTGCAGTTAATAGTGTTACTTTGTTTATTAAATTGGATAAATGAAAGGTTAACTCACAGTACAAAAAGTAGAAAATTTTAAATTATTTAGAAAAAAATAGTACTAAGAATTCATCATTCATTATTTTAACTTATAACATCATAGACCCAAAACAGTTTCATGATTTAATAGTGGTGTGTATTATCCAGGAAGTAAAAAAGTTTTTTTTCTTAAGGTCTGAAATTCAATTTGGTCAGGGAATAAATATTTGCCTGTAGGAATGGTGGACTGAAGCATGTACACGTTCTTCAAACACAATCATCTGTAAAGTTAAATCTCTTTTTATAAAATTAATAAATACTGTCACATTTTATAAAGTCCTTACTAAATTATAGGGTGCAACTGCCTGGTTTCCTTAAGTGATTTTAATGGACGGTACAATGAAATTCTGTTTTAAAGATCAAATAACTTTCATGAGAAGAAAGTGCGTTTGTGTATATTAAAATGCACAAAAATAGTAAATCAAAAATTTTGCTTCCTGACTGAAAGTCTCTGGTGGCTATGTCTGCTGACACTCAGAAATGTACACAGTCTAGCTACAAAGTTGGCAGGCAAGGAGTGGAACTCTAAAATATCAGTTATTCCTACTACCACCATTTCACAAAGAATGAGATCAATATATCACAACCAACAATTGAAAAGCTTTCAGAATTATTCAGGTACAATTTATAAAGAAAAAAATACATCCTATGGAAAAATAAAAGTTCATTAAAATGATTTTTTGTTCTGTTTAGTATAAAGAATTATATTGATTCAAATATGGTATAAATTATGCAAAATTTAGGTAAGAGATATATATTTATCATCAATAAGAAATTTACTTTAACTAGAAAGACATAAAGGAATATAAAGGTAATTATTCATAGGATAGAATAGAAACCAAATTCTTTGGAAAATATTTTGATGATGAGAACTAATTTCTCTTAAGTCTTTTGTCCATTACATGGTTGGAACCTTAGTCAATTTTCATCTAATGAAATGGTTTCTTTGAAATGACAGTAAAGGTGTGAGTACAAATATTAAGTATATTTTTCAAAATTTATCTGCAAAGAGGGTAGTTGTCTTGGCACTGAAATTATGAAACATTCACCAAAAAACTAATACAGCTAGGAAATTAATTCAGTAAACTGTAGGATGAAAGATTAATCTACATAAATAAAGATGCATCTGCTGCATTACTATAAATTTAAAATAAACTAATATAAAGAGAAATTAAGAAAACAATCCCACTTATAATTGCATACAAAAGAATGAAATATCTAGGAATACATTTAACCACAGAGGCGAAATATCTGTACTCTGAAAACTATGCACAGGAGACATGAAGAAGCACTTCTCCATAGAAGACATACACAAGTGGCTAACAGACACATGAAAAAAATGTTCATCATCACTAGCTATCAGGGACATTCAAATCAAAACCACATTGAGATATCACCTTACACCACTCAGAATGGCCAAAATTAACAAGATAGGAAACCACAAGTGTTGGAGAGGCTGTGGAGAAAGGGCAACCCTCTTACACTGTTGGTGGAGATGCAAGTTGGTGCAGCCACTTTGGAAAACAGTGTGGAGATTCCTTAAAAAATAAAAAATAGAGCTACCCTATGACCCTGCAATTGCACTCCTGGATATTTACCCCAAAGATACAGATGTAATGAAAAGAAGGGCCATGTGTACCCCAGTGTTCATTGCATCAATGGCCACAATCACCACACTGTGGAAAGAGCCAAGGTGCCCTTCAACAGATGAATGGATAAAGAAGATAGGGTATATATATATACAATGGAATATTATGCTTCCATCAGAAAGAATGAATATCCAACTTTTGTAGCAACATGGACTGAATTGGAAGAGATTATGGTGAGTAAAATAAGCCAAGTAGAGAAAGTAAAGTACCACATGGTTTCACTTACTTGTGGAGCATAAAAAGTAATATAGACGACAGTAGGAGACAAAAAGAAAATGGGAAGTGGGGTAAATCAGGGAAGGAGACAAAATATAAGAGACTTTGGACTCAGAAACAAACTGAGGGTCTTGGAGGGGAGGGTATGGGGGGATGGGAGAGCCTGGTGGTGGGTATTAAGGGCACATATTCCATGGAGCACTGGGTGTGGGGAATAAACTATGAATCTTTGAACACTAAAAAAGAAGTAAATAAATTTACATATAAAAACACTATAAGATGTTGATGAAATAAAATGAAGATGGCCCAAATAAATTGAAAGATACACTGTATTAATTGATTGAAAGAATTGATATTGTTAAATGATCATACTACCTAAAATAATCTACAGATTCAGTGCAATACTATTCAAAATACTAATGACATCTTTTACCGAACTAGAACAAAGAATCTTCAGATTTGTATGGAAACACAAAAAATCCTGGAGAAACTAAAGCAATCTTGAAAAAGAATAACAAAATTGTGGGTATCACACTCCCTGAATTCAAACTGTAATACAAAGCTATATTAACCAAAACAGTATGGTGCTGTCACAGAAACAGGCCTCTAGATCAATGGACCAGAATAGGAAGTTCAGAAATAAACCAGTATTTTTTTTTTTTTTGGCTAATTGATATTCAACAAAGGAGGCAAGAAAAAGAGACTTTTCAACAAATGCTTTTGGGAAAACTAAACAACATGCAAAGGAATGAAACTGGATTTCTTTTTTCTTTAATATTTTCTTTCTTTCTTTTTTTTGCAGATAACCTTTTTTTACACTCTTTATTATGTTCAGTTAGCCACTGTATAGTACATCATTAGTTTTTCATGTAGTGTTCAATGGTTCATTAGTTGCCTGTAACACCCAGTGCTCATCACAAAATGCGCCCTCCCTAAAGCCTTACTCTGTGAGGTCACTCTGTGACCCTATCCCCCCACCCCCATAAAACCTTCAGTTTGTTCCTGAGTTCATAGTCTCTCATGGTTCATCTCCCTCTCCAATTTCTCCACCACATGATCATTGTTTCTCAGCTTGATTTATTTGACTATGCATAATCCCCTTCAGTCCCTCCCATGTTGATGCAAATGGTAGGTATTCATTCCTTCCAATAGCTGAGTAATATTCCATTGTATATACAAACCACACCTTTTTTTATCCATTCATTTGTTGAAGGGCCTCTCAGCTCCTTCCACAGCTTAGCTATTGTGGACATTGCTGCTATGAACACTGGAGCACATGTGCCCTTCTTTAAACTATAACCAGTAAAGGGTTAATATGTAAAATATGTAAGACTCAAATAACTTAATGTCAAAAACAAGCAATCCAATTAAAAACTGGCAGAAGACTGGAATGGACATTTCTTCGGTGAAGATATTCAGACATCCCTCCTACACATGAAAAGATGCTCAATATGACTCATCATCATGGAAATATAAATCAAAACCATAATGAAATACCCCTTCACACTTGTCAAAATGTTCAATCTCTCTCTCAAATAAATGAATAAATAAAATATTTTTAAAAAGGAAACAAAACATCAAAATTGACAAAGGAGTAGTTAAAATTCTATTGCTTTCAGATAACATTATACTCCATAAAGAAACTCCAAAGATTCCACCAAAAAACTGCTAGAACTGATACATAAATCCAGTACAAAGGATACATAACCAGCAACCAGAAATCTGTTGCATTTCTTTTTTTTAAGATTTTATTTATTTATTTGACAGAGAGAGAGATTACAAGTAGGCAGAGAGGCAGGCAGAGAGGGAGAAGGAAGTAGGCTCCCTGCTGAGCAGAGAGCCCGATGTGGGCCTCGAACCCAGGACCCTGAGATCATGACCTGAGCTGAAGGCAGAGGCTTTAACCCACTGAGCCACCCAGGCGCCCAATCTATTGCATTTCTATACACCAATAATGAAGCAGCAGAATGATAAATTAAGGGATCAATTCCATTTACAATTGTCCAAAAAGCATAAGATACCAAGAAACAAACTTAGCAAAGCATTAAAAGACCTATACTCTGAAACTCTTCAAAGTAATTGAAGATGATACAAAGAAATGAAAAAAAATTGCATGCTCATATAAGAAGAATGAATATTGTTAAAATATATATACCACCCAAAACAACTTACACATTTAAAGCAATCTCTATCAAAATACCAACTTTTTAAAGAGCTATAACACCATTTTCACAAGGCTAAAATTTATATGGAACCATAAGAGACTCCAAATAACAAAAGCAAAGTTAAAAACTAAAACCATATCTGGAAGAATCATAATTGCATACTTCAAGTTATATTACAAAACTGTAATGAACAAAACAGCATTATAATGACTCAAAAGTACACCCACAGATCAATGGAACAGAATAGAAAATCCAGAAACATACCCACAACTATATGGTCAATTAATTTCCCACAAAACAAGAAAGAATATCTAATGGGACAAAGACCATTTCTTCAAATAATGGTGTTGGAAAAACTGGGCAACTACATGCAAAGGAGTGAAACGGGACCACTTTCTTCCACCATATACAAAATAAATTAAAAATGAATTAAAGATCTAAATGTGAGAGACCTGAAACCATAAAAATCCTAGAGGAGAACAAAGGCAGTAACCTCTTTGACACTGACCTTAGGAAATCCCTTCTAGATTTGTCTCATGAGTCAAAGGAAACAAAAGCAAAAATAAACCATGGGAACTTCATCAAAATACAAAGTTTCTGCACAGTGAAGGAAACAGTCAACAAACCTAAAAGGCAACATATAGAATGTGAGATGTTTGTAAATGTCTTATTTTAGTATCCAAAATACATAAAGAATTTATACAATGCAATACCCTAGAAATGAATAATCCAATGAAAAAAATGGACAGAAGACATAAAAAGACAATTCTCCAAAGAAGACATCCAGATGGCCAACAGATATATGAAAAGATGCTCAACATGAGTCATCTGAGTAATACAAATCAAAACCACAATAAGGAATCACCTTATACCTGTCAGAATGACTAAAATCTAGAATACAAGAAAAAAAAATGATGTTTTCATAGGTATAGGAAAAGAAAAACCTTCTTGCACTCTTGGTGGCACTACAAACTTGTGCAACCATACTGGAAAACAGTATGGAGGTTCCTCAAAAAGTTAAAAATAGAAGTACCCTAAAATCTAACAATTGAACTAAAAGTTATTTATCCAAAGAATACAGAACTACTAATTCAAAGGGATACATGCACCCCAATGATTATAGCAGCATTATCTACAATATCCAAATTACAGAAACAAACCAAATGTCCATCGAGTGATGAATGGATAAAGAAGATGTGATACACTGGAATATTACTCATCCATAAAAACGAATGAAATATTGCAATTTGCAAACACATGGATGGAGCTAGAGAATATTATGATAAGTGAAATGAGTCAGCAAGAGAAAGACAAATACAATATGATTTCACTTATATGTGGAATTTAAGAAACAAAGAAAAGGAGCAAAGGGAAGAAAGAGAGGGAAGCAAACCAAGAAACAGAATCTTATCTATAGAAGACAAACTTATGGTTACCAGAGAGTAGGTGGGTGAGAAGATGGTTTAAACAGGTGATGCTGGGACGCCTGGGTGGCTCAGTTGGTTAAGCCACTGCCTTCAGCTCAGGTCATGATCCTGGAGACCCGGGATCGAGTCCCACATCGGGCTCCCTGCTCGGCGGGAAGCCTGCTCCCTCTCTCGCTCCCCCTGCTTGTGTTCCCTCTCTGGCTGTGTTTCTCTCTGTCAAATAAATAAAATCTTTAAAAATAAAATAAACAGGTGATGAAGATTAAGTAGTGCACTGGTGATGAATAAGGCTGTTGTATGGAATGTTGAATCACTCACTATATTGTACACCTGAAATTAATATTGCACTGTATGTTAATTTTCTGGAATTTAAATAAAAATTTCAAAATATTCCGAAGACAAATGAATGACGTTTATTATGTTGAGGTATGTTCCCTCTATACCTACTTTGTTGAGGGCTTTTTTAACTTGAATGGATGTACTTTCCTCAATTTTTTTCCATCTATAGACATGATCATATATTTCTTATCTTCTCCTTTATGGTTGTGATGTATCACATTGATTGGTTTGTGAATATTGAGCAAACTTTCATACTAGGAACAGATCCCACTTGATTGTAGTGAATTATTTTTAGCATATTATTGAATTATTTTTTTAGTATTTTATTGTTTTCTTTTCCATCCATTTTCATCAGGGATATTGGCCTGTTGTAGTTTTCTTTTTAGTGAGTCTTTATCTGGTTTTGCATGGGTAATGATGGCCTTACAGAATTAATTTGGATGTTTTCCTTCCTTTTCTATTTTTTGGAATAGTTTGGAAGAATACATATTAACTCTTCACAGAGTGTTAGATAAAATTAGCCTGTGAAGCAATCTGGTCATAGACTTTTGTTTGTTGGGAGTTTTTGATTACTGATTCATTTTGTTGTCAGTTATCAGTCTGTTCAAATTTTCTATTTTTCTTTTTTTCAGTTTTTGTACTTGATATGTTTCTAAGAATTTATATATTTTTTCTATGTCATCCAATTTGCGGGCATAGAGTTTTTCACAATATTCTCATAATTGTTTGCATTTCTGCAGTGTTGCTTGTTATTTCTACTCTCTCACTTATGATTTTATACATTTGAATACCTTTCATTTTACTTGATAAGTTTGGCTAGAGGTTTATCCATTTTAATTTTTCTAAATAACAAGCTCTTGGTTTCACTGATCTGTTTTATTGTTTAGTTTCGTTTCTATATCATTTATTTCTTTCACCCATCTTTGTCATTGTCTTCCTTCTGATGGCTTTAGGGTTTCTTGACCTTTCTGTAGTTCCTTTATGTGGAAGTTTAGGTTGCTCATTCCATATTTTTCTTCTTTATTGAGGTATTGTTTATGATTTGGGGGAGAAGTGAATCATGGATGCTGCAAGACAGAGAGCCATGGTCACAGAGATATCTGAGAATGAGAGAGATAACACTTCCCCAAGCCATTGATTAGAAAAATGACAGGGTATGATTTTCATGACTTTTTACAGCACGGCTCAAAGACTGGAGTTTTGGAAATCCATGGCATGACTGGTGTGGAGCCCTAAGGAAGCTGCAGTTCTCCTGTGAAGGAGTACAGAAGCAGACAGCAAGATCTGTGGATCCCTTGGGATGCAGTGGGTGAGTCAGTTCACCCTTCTTGGGGTGCATCTGAGAGAGGTGGCATTACCTCTTCAGGGACAAAAGAGACTGTAAGAGCCATCACCCATCTGCCCCCACCCAGCATAAGCTCATAGACACATGCTGAAGGCAGCTAACTTGGACACTGGCTTTTGGCTGTGCTTACTCCAAACTCCACACCACTGCACATCAGTGCAATTGGACTTCTGGGAAAAAACAACATCAGTTCCAGTACGGTAAGACCCTTCCTTAGAGGACCAGTGGAGGTCCATGCCATACCAGTGTTGGGGTTAATGTAGAGCATGAAATCAGCCATAATATCTGGTTTGTTAAAATGTAACACGGAGGCTCCTGGGGACCAGGGAAAGTTTCAGAAAAGGGTGTAGGCCTTTGTAATACTGGTGCCCATGTGACCACTCTGCTGTTGGAATGTCACAGGGAGTTGCCTTCCTCAAAGCTTTCTTAGCCCCAACAGCTCCCTGTGATCTAAGAGAGGTGCGTACTCTCCCTTAGGCTATGTTTAGCAGAACTCACAGAACACACGGATTAGCATATCACATCTTTCTTGTAAACAGATCCTCCTAAAGTAAGACCCTTTGTCATATATCACCTACTTGAGAAACAGTGATATAAGGATTTGTGATTATTCTGAAGGACAAGTAAAAGTGGGAAGAAAGAAGAACAAAGTGTTCCTTTGTCTCTGAGTGTTGATTCCCTTGTCTTCTATTCTCTTTCACAGCAAAGTTTGGAGTTATCTTTTCATCCATCAGTACAGGGATTGCTGGCCATTTCTGGCATACCAGATCCTTGAAGTTTGGAATTTTAGAACTCAGCCCATCTGACTGGGATAGAATACAGATGTACTGAGCTGCCAGGCAGGAAGATGGTCCAGACACAGAAAGAGTGTAGCAGAGATCTGAGGGACACCTGGGATACATGAAGAGAGATTGAGAGATTGTTCCCTCTTCTTGGAGAACTTCCTGGACAGCAGCAGGCACAAATTCCCCACTCCAGGGACAAAGGAGGTGAATAATGCCATTTCTCTCCCATACTCATCACTGTAAAGTAACTTCAGGAAGTAGCACATTGCCTTACATTGCCAACAATGGTAGCCTAAACCCTTACACAATCCCCCTCCCTTCTGCACAGTGCAGGTACTTATTTTCTCATGCAAGTGCACCTAAGAACCAGACTAGGGGCACCTCCTACAGAAGACCAGCACAAATGCCACACACTCACCATGTATATAAACCATAGAGTTGTACAAAGTGTCAGATCTAGTAGAATTAAGATCTAAGTAGAAATAACATCAGGTCTCTCTTAACAAGGAGACTAGAACACACCCAGTTAAAACTCACCACACTCTCACCAAGGCCCAAATAATGCCCACTGTAAGCATTGAGAAACTCTGCAGAGACTGACCTGAGGGAAAGAGCAGCCAAAACAGAACATACACCAGAGATACTTCCTGAAGCACCAGGCCCTGGACAGTATATGCCCTTTACTTCATTAAGCCATTACTTTCAGGAGCAGCAAATAAAACTTGGAACAACAGATACTTAGACAAAATGCCAAGATGGAGGAATTCATCCAAGAGAAAGATCACGGCCATGAATATAACCAAAAGAGATAGAAGTGATATACCTAATCCAGAATTTAAAGGAACCATCATAAAGACACTAGTTGGGCTTGAGTAAAGCATATAAAACACCAGGGCATCTCTTACTGTAGAGATATAAGACCTAAAAACTAGTCAGGCCAAAATGAAAAATGCCATACCTAAGATTCAAAACTGACTATCTGTAGTGACCACAAGGATGGAAGAAGAAGAACTAATAAGTTATAGAGTTGATAAAATTATGGAAAACAATGAGGCTGAAAAGAAGAGGGGGGTGCCTGGGTGGCTTGGTCATTAAGCGTCTGCCTTCAGCTTGGATTATAATCCTGGAGTCCAGGGATTGAGCCCTGCATCAGGCTCCCTGCCTTGATGGAAGCCTGCTTATCCCTCTCTCACTCTCCCTGCTTGTTTTTTCTCTCTAGCTCTGTTTCTCTATCTCAAGTAAATAAATGAAATCTTAAAAAAAAGAAGAGGGGAAGAAAAATATTAGATCGCAAATGTACTCTTAGGGAACTTAGTGACTCCATAAAATGTAATAACATTCACATCACAGGAGTCACAGAAGAGAAAGAAAAGAGGATAAAAGGTTATTTGAGAAATGATAGCTTAAAAATTTATTAATCTGGGGAAGGAAACATGCATCCACATTCAGGAGCCACAAAGAACTCCCATCAAAATTGACAAAAGCTGACTAACATTGAGACATATCATAGTTAAATTTTCAAATATAGATATAATTAAAGGAAGCCTAAAAACAGCAAGACAAGCTCCTTACATGAAACAGAAGACAAAGAATATTATCACCAGATATCTCCACAGAACCTTGATAGGCAAGAAGTAAGTGGCATGATATATTCAACATTCTGATGGGAAAAATGTGCAACCAGGAATAATCTATTAGGCAAGGCTGTCATTCACAATGAAGGAAAGAGAAATAAATTTCCAGACAAAAACTAAAAGACTTCAAGACCACTAAACCAGCTCTGCAAGACATAGATTATAGGACCGGTTAAGAAAACAAGATTGATTAATATGCTGTTCACAATAGACTCATTTGAGATGTAAAGATACCTTCAGATTGAAAGTGAGGGGATAGAGAAATAGTTATTATGCAAATAGATGTCAAAAGAAATCCAGATTATCTATACTTGTACAAGAAAAACTATATTTTAATTGGAAGATTATCCAACAAGAAGATCTAAGCATTGCATGTATTTATGCCCCTATCTTGGAAGCACACAAATATATGAAACAGTTAATAACAAACATAAAGAAATTCACTGATAATAATATAGTGAGAGTAGGGGACTTTAATAGCCCATGTATATGAACAGACAGCTCACATAAACAGAAAGTCAACAAGTAAAAAATAGTTTTGAATAACAAACCTGCCCAGATGGATTTAAAAGATATATTGAGAACATTTCATCTTTTTAAAAAAGATTTTATTTGGGGCGCCTGGGTGGCTCAGTTGGTTGAGCGACTGCCTTCGGCTCAGGTCATGATCTCGGAGATCCAGGAACAAGTCCCACATCAGGCTCCCTGCTCAGCGGGAAGCCTGCTTCTCCCTCTCTCACTCCCCCTGCTTGTGTTCCCTCTCTGGCTGTGTTTCTCTCTTTCAAATAAATAGAATCTTAAAAAAAAGATTTTATTTATTTATTGGACAAAGGGAAACACAGCTAGAGAGGTAACACAAGTAGGGGGAGAGAGAGAGGGAGAAGCAGGCCTCCTGCTGAGCAGGGAGCCTAAAGTGGTGCTTGATCCCAGGACTCTGGGATCATGACCTGAGCCGAAGGCAATTGCTTACCCAACTGAACCACCCAGGAGCTCCGAGAACATTTCATCTTAAGACAGCAGAAGACACATTCTTTTCATGTGCACATGGGACAGTAATCAGAAAATATTACATACTAGGCCATAAATCAGGCCCCGATATGTCAAAAAGTTTGAGATCATACCATGTATATTTTCCAACCATAATGTTATGAAACTTGAAGTCAACTGCAAGAAACATTTGGAAAGCCCACAAGTACATGGATGTAGATTAACATCCTACTAAAGAATGAATGGGTCAACCAGGAAATTAAAAAAGAAATAAAAAAAAATACATGGAAACAAATGGTAGTGAAAACATTATTGTCCAAAACCTTTGGGATGCAGCAAAAGCACTACTAAAATAGAAGTATATACCAATACAGGCCTACCCTAAGAAGTAAGAAATATCCCAAACACACAATCTACCCTTACACCTAAAGGAACTAGAAAAAGAACAACAAATGAGGCCTAAAGTCAGCAAAAGATGGGGAGTAATGAACATTAGAGGAGAAATAAATCACACAGAAACAAATAAAAATGTACATATTAATAAAGCCAGGAGTTTGTTCCTTCAGAGACTTAATAAAATTGATAAAACCCTAGCCAGGGTTATCAAAAAAGAAAAGAAAGAAAAGAATTCAAATGAATAAATCATGAATGAGAGGGGAGAGATTGCAACCAACATCACAGAAATACAAACAAGTATGAGCATATGATGAAAAATTATATGCCAACAAATTGGGAAATCTGGGGATGCCTGGGTGGCTCAGTTGGTTGGACGACTTCCTTCGGCTCAGCTCATGGTCCTGGAGACCCGGGATCAAGTCCCACGTCGGAGTCCCTGCTCGGCGGGAAGCCTGCTTCTCCCTCTCTCACTCCCGCTGCTTATGTTCCCTCTCTCGCTGTGTTTCTCGCTGTCAAATAAATAAATTCTTTAAAAAAATCGGGCAACCTGGAAGAAATAAACAAATTCTTAGAAACATACAACCTACCAAAACTAAGTGGAAACTAATAGAAAAGTTGGGCAGACTGAAAACCAGAAAATAATTTGAGACTGTAATGAAAAGTCTCCAAACAAACAAAGGTCAAGGGCCAAGTGGCTTTGGAGAGGAACTCTACCAAACATTTAAAGAAGAGTTAGTACCTATTCTTCTCAAACTGTTTCTAAAAAATAGAAATGGAAGGGAACTTTCAAATTCTTCCTACAAGGCCAGCATTACATTTATTCCAAAACCAAATAAAGACCCCACTAATAAAAAGAAATATAGACCAGATACATTACATTTTTTCCAAAACCAGATAAAGACCCCACTAATAAAGAAAAATATCCTTAATGAACATGGATGCAAAAATTCTCAACAAAATACTAGCAAATAGAATCCAGCATTACATTAAAAGAATCCTTCACCACAGTCAAGTGGGATTTTTTTCCTGGGCTTCCAGGTTCACTATTCACAAATCAATTACTATGCCATACTACATTAGCAAAAGAAAGGTTAAAAAACACATGATTCTCTCTGATGCAGAAAATAGATGGAGAAAAAGCATTTGACAAGTACATCATCCAATCTTAATAAAAAATCCTCAACAAAGTAAGGATGGATGGAACATACCTCATCATCATAAGGGCCATACATGAAAGACACAGAGCTAATCTAATCCTCAATGGAGAAAAATGGAGAACTTTTCATTTTTGGTCAGCAACAAGATAGGGATGTCCACTCTCACCTTTTGCATTTAACGTAGTACTGGAAGAGCTAGCCACTGTAATCATAAAACAAAAAGAAATAAAAGACATGGGAATCATCAAGGAAAAAGTCAAAAGTTCACTGTGGGCAGATAACATGATATTCTATATAGATAGCCCAAAGGCTCTGCCAAAAATTGTTGTAACATATACACAAATTCAGTAAAGTCACAGGATACAAATTCAGTGTATAGAAATCTATTGCATTTGTATGCAACAGTAATGAAAACAGAACGAGGAATCAAGGAATTTATCCCATTTTTTATTGTACCAAAACAAGAAGGTACCTACAAATAAACCTTTAAAAAGGTAAAGGATCTGTACTCTGAAAATGAGAAAACACTTATGAAAGAAATTGAAGGTGACACAAAAAATGGAAAAGAATACCATGCTCATGAACTGGAAGAACAAGTATTCTTAAAATGTCTATACTACCAAAGCAACTTACACAGTTAATGTAATCTCTATCAAAATACCACCACCACATTTTTTACAGACTTGTACCAAACATTACCAAATTTTGTATGGAACCACAAAAGACCTGGATAGATAAAGAAATCTTGAAAAAGAAAAGCAAAGCTAAATCACCACAATTCTGGAATTCAAGTTATATTAAAGGCTGTATTCATGAAGACAGCATGGCTCTGGCAGAAAAACAGACACATCGATCAATGGAATGGAATAGAAAACCCAGAAATGAACCCACAACCATATGGTCGACTAACCTTGAACAAAATGGGAAAGAATATCCAATGGAGAAAATACAGTCTCTTCAACAAATGTTGGGAAAACTGAATAGCAACATCCTAAAGAATGAAAGTGAACCACTTTTTATACCATGCACAAAAAATAGATTCAAAATGGATGATAAACCAAAGTGTAAGACAGGAAACCATCAAAATCTTAGAGAAGAACACAGGCAACAACTTGTTTGACATTTCACATAACTTCTTATTACTAGTTATGTCTCCAAAGTCAAGGGAAACAGAAGCAAAAATTAACTATTGAGATTTCATTGAGATAAAATGCTCCTGCACAACAAAGGAAACAATCAACAAAACTAAAAGGCAACCTTCAAAATGGGAGAAGATATTTGCAAATGACATATCTGATAAAGGTTTCATATACAAAATCTATAAAGAACTGATCAAACTCCACACCCAAAAATAAATAATCCATTTAAGAAATGAGCAGAAGAAATGAATAGACATTTTTCCAAAGAAAACATGCAAACGGCTAACAGACACATGAAAAGATGCTCAACATCACACATCATCAGAGAAATAAATAGCAAAACTACAATGAGATATCACCTTATACCTGCCAGAGTGTCTAAAATCAACAATACAGGAAACAACAGATGCTGGGGAAGATGCAGAGAAAGGTGATCCCTCTTATGCTGTCGGTGGGAGTGTCAACTGGTGAAGTCAGTCTAGAACACAGTATGAAGGTTCCTCAAAAAGTTAAAATAGAAATAGCCTATGATCCAAAAATTGCACTACCAGGGATTTACCCAAAGGATACAAAAATACTGATTTGAAGGGACTAAAGGACCTGATGTTTATAGCAGCATTATGAACAATAGCCAAATTATGGAAAGAACCCAAATATCCATTGACTGATGAATGGATAAGGAAGATGTGAAATTATATAACTTTAGGGGCGCCTGAGTGGCTCAGTTGGTTAAGCGGCTGCCTTCGGCTCAGGTCATGATCCCGGAGACCTGGGATCAAGTCCCACATTGGGGCTCCCTGCTCGGCGGGAAGCCTGCTTCTCCCTCTCTCACTCCCCCTGCTTGTGTTCCCTCTCTGGCTGTGTTTCTCTCTGCCAAATAAATAAAATCTTAAAAAAAAGAAATTATATAACTTTATATATAGATATATAATTATATATTTATAATTTATATTTTATATAATTTTAAACATTATTTATAACAAATAAGATATATATTTTGTCTGGAACAAAATACATATATTATATATGTATAACTTGACGCAATCATTATTTTCACCTACTTATAGTTCTTGAGACTTTCTGCTTACCAAAAATTATTTAGAAATACCTTAACATTGCACCTCACTTTTGTTAGAAATCTTCAAATTAATGACAACAAAAATAACTACAACTTCAGAAGAAGAAATTAGGCAAAATCTTGGTATCATTAGCTTTTCTTTAATCAATAAACTTAAAAAGGGGCATAAAGGGAAAAAAAAACTTGAAACAATGTCCCTGGGATTTTGTTATGTAACTAAAACCAACATATAATAGCATGTATTGTATACTTCTACATTTGTACAAAGCAAAATCAAGCATCTAAATGCACATATATGTTTGTGTAAGGATCAGAAAAGATATAAAAGGAGAGACATCAAGTTTTTGGCAATAGTTATTTTTTGACAAATAAGATAATAGCATGAAAAGGAGCTCATTGATGTCACTCTATGCACTTATTACTTTTTAGGACTTAAATACAATCTCCATCAAGAGGTAAAGTTTTTTTTTTTTTTTTTTTTTAAGAGGTAAAGTTTTATATACTTATACTATTCACTGCTATATATCTAGTTCCCAGAAATGAATATTTTATATGGATAAACAAAGTTTAAATTTTCACAGGGTATGTATAACTTTTGTAATACAAACTGTGTATTAGTGTGTTGTAATCCATTATGTACCATAAATACATGTTATTTTTATAGTTATAGCTCTGGCAATAGCTTTGATGAATTTATCACTTCTTAGACTGTCTACATCTCTCAGATGTCTTGCATTACCTTCTTCAGAGATATAAACATTAGTTCATAAACATAGCACTATATACCAATCATCTGATGAATGAGCAACAACTACAGAAAATATATTCTAAGTTCATTTTTTTATTTAAAAATAATAAAAGACAAGCAATGTAATTACCATTGTTCTATTTTTCAATTTTAAGAATGATCCGTATCTTCTTACTCATTCTGAGGTAGTATTTCCAAGTGTTAACATTTGAAGTGCTTAGGTCATGTTTGGGGCCTTGGAGTTACCAAAGGTTTTTATATACATTCTTTCATTTTGATCTTATACAAATTTTGTCACCCACCCCACTTTACAAAAGGAAAAACTGGAGTTCTGAAAAGTAATTTGTTCAAAATCTCACAGGTAACAACTGTTCCTGAAAGTCATCTCAAAAGTGTAATTTACAAGGTTATCAATGAAACTTTTCACCAACATTCCCTGTTTGAAAACCATTAATGATTTGTGGTTTTCAATGTCATATGCCATAATAATGCTTTTTGACTGGCTCCTTTCTTACATCACACTAATGTACCTCTAATCTAATATTATTTAAATAGTTGAAGAGAGTAGTCATCACATTGGGTGGTACATATTTTTCTATTCTCATTTATAGATAATGTAAATGAAAAATTCAACTTTAATTCATAGAGGATATAGAAATATCAAATTGTTCTGGGTGCCATTTTACACAGTGCTATCACATTTAATGGATTTAGCAATGTGTTAATATTAATATATTAACAAAAATAATGAAATTCTGTGGAACACATGAATTCTGTGTAATAAATCTGTGCTGTGGGTATTCACCTCATGAGAATGGCACATCCGGCATTTACACATATTCTTGAAGAAAACAGAAAAGTAACATAGTCTCTGTACACTGGGATTTCCATATATTGCCAACATTTCATTTGGTGTAGGTGAGTATTTTGTACTTGTTATTATGGTTTGCCTTTCCTGTTTCAAACAAAAAGAAGTCTGAAAGAATCTTATTTTTTTTTTCTTTATTTACTGACTATATAACAATAGCTGAGTAGGATAAGTACCAATTGGAGAACAACTCCAGTCTTTTATAAATCTCATTTACAATCAAAGCTACATTCCTTTTTAGGACAATAAGGCTCCATAACAAAGAGAAGCAACATATGCTCATAAATATTTGTAAATAATTAATAAAACTTGGCATTTAAAATGGAAACAGATATTTAGAATCTTCTGAAAACACACACACATAGACACACAAATATTCACACACACACACACACACACACATACACACACAAGCAAACACGCACATGCAGGAGTAGAGAGAAACAGGAAGTGGGAGAATAATATTTTACATAATGTTGGGTTTGGTGTTTTTATTTTTTTATCTTCTTTAATTTTCTTTAAATTCAATAAAGCAACATATAGAACATCATTAGTTTCAGATGTAGAGTGCAGTAATTCATCACTTGCATATATCACCCAGTTGCCCCATCCCCCCAACCACCTCCCTTATGTAACCCTCAGTTTATTTCCTAGAGTTAAGAGTCTCAAATGGTTCGTCTCCATCTCTGATTTCTTACCAGTTAGTTTTTCCCTCCCTTTCTCTATGACCCTCTGCATTGTTTCTTATATTCCTCATGAGAATGAAACCATATGATAATTATCTTTCCCTAATTGACTTATTTTCCCCAGCATAATATCCTCCAGTTACATTCATGTCCATATAAATGATAAAATTTCATCCTTTTTGATGGCTGAGTAATAGTCCATGATAGGTATAAAATTATATATTTATTATATAGCAGACTATATTATATATCACATATTATAATTATTTTATTATATATTATCATTTAATCTATATATGATTATTAATTATATAGAATTAAATATTTTAATATATTACATGGATGTATACACACACACACATCACATCACATTCTTTTTTTTTTAAAGACTTTATTCATTTTTTTGACAGAGAGATCGCAAGTAGGCAGAGAGGCAGACAGAGAGAGAAGAGGAAGCAGGTTCCCTGCTGAACAGAGAGCCGGATGCGGGCCTCGATCACAGGACCCTGAGATCATGACCCAAGCTGAAGGCAGAGACTTTAACCCACTCAGGCACCCTATCACATTCTTTTTTACCCATTCCTCTGTCAATGGATGTCTGGGCTCTTTCCATAGTTTGGCTATTGTGAACATCGCTGCTATAAATACCAGGGTGTAGGTGCGCCTTCAGATCATTACATTTGTACCTATGGAGTAAATACTTAGTATTTCAATTTCAGGGTCATAGTGTAGCTCTATTTTTAGCTTCCTCAGGAACCTCCATACCGTTTTCTTTTTTTTTTTTTAAGACTATTTATTTGACAGAGAGAAACACAGCCAGAGAGGAAACACAAGCAGGGGGAGTGAGAGAGGGAGAAGCAGGCTTCCCCTCGAGCAGGGAGCCCAAAGTGGGACTCAATCCCGGGTCTCCGGGACCATGACCTGAGCCAAAGGCAGTCGCTTAACCAACTGAGCCACCCAGGCACCCCCATACCATTTTCTAGAGTGGCTGTATTCTCTTACATTCCCATCAACAGTGTAAATCAGTTTCCTTTTCTCCACATCCTCGCCAACATTTACTGTTTACTGACTTGTTAATTTTAGCTATTTTGACTGGTGTGAGGTGTTATCTCATTGTGGTTTTGATTTGTATTTACCTGATTCTCAGAGACATTGAACATTTTTTTCATGTGTCTGTTGGATATTTGTTATGTCTTCTTTGGAGAAATGTCTGTTCATGTCTTCTACTCATTTATTGACTGGATTATTTATGTTTTTTGGGGTTGTAAGTAGGGTAAGTTCTTTAGAGATTTTGGATACTAACCCTTTATCTGATAACACATTTTCAAATGTCTTCTCCCATTCCCTAGTTTGCCTCTAGTTTTATTGATTGTTTCCCTTCATATGTAAAAACTTATCTTGAGAAGTCCCAATAGTTCATTTTTATTTTTGTTTCTTTGTCTTTGGAGAGACATGTCTAGCAAGAAGTTGCTGTGAAGAAGTCCAAGAGGTAGCTGCTTGTGTTCTTCTCCAGGATTTTGAAGGATTCTTTTCTCACATTTAGGTCTTTCATCCATTTTGAGTTTATCTTTGTGTATGATGAAAGAAAATGGTATAGTTTCATTCTTCTGCATGTGGCTGTCCAATTTTCCCAAAACATTTTGCCAAAGAGTCTGTCTTTTTTCCATTGGTTATTTTTTTCCTGCTTTCTTTAAAATCGGTTCACAAGAGAGTTCAGGGTTTGTTTCTGGGTTCTCTATTCTGTTCCATTGATCTACATGTCTTGTATAGATCTTTTATAGATCCATTGATCTATATGTTTTTCTGCCAATAGCATACTGTCTTAATGATTACAAATTTGTAGTAGATCTTGAAGTCTGGTATTGTGATGACATCAGCTTTGGTTTTCTTCTTCAACATTCCTCTGGCTATTCAGAGTCTTTTCTGGTTCCATACAAATTTTAAGATTATTTCTTTCAGATCTGTGAAAAATATTTATGGTATTTTGATAGGGATTGCATTGATTTTGTAGATTGTTCTGAGTAACATAGATATTTTAACCATTTAATTATTCCAATTCATGAGCATGGAATGTTTTCCCATTTCTTTGTGCTTTCCTCTACTTCTTTCATAACATTTCTCTAGTTTTTAGAGTTCAGATACTTTACCCCTTCAGTCAGGTTTTTTCCTAAGTTTCTGATGGTTTTCGGTGCAATTGTAAATGGGATCAATTCATTAATTTCTCTTTCTTCTATCTCATTGTTAGTGTATAAAAATGCAACTGATTTTGGTGCATTGATTTTATATCCTGCCACTCTGCTGAATTCTTGTATAAATTTTACCAATTTTGTGGTGGAGTCTTTTGGATTTTCCAAATAAAGTATTATGTCATCTGAGAAAAGTGAGAATTTGACTTCTTTTTTTAAAATTAATTTGGGTCCTTTGTCTTTTCTTTTTGATAAGTCTGGCGAGGAGTTTATCAATATTATTAATTCTTTCAAAGAACCAGATCCTAGTTTCATTGACGTGTTCTGTTCTTTTGGTTTCTATTTCATTAGTGTCTCCACTAATCTCTATTAATTCTCTTTTTCCTGCTGGATTTAGGCTCTATTTGTTGTTCCTACTCCAGCTCCTTTATGTGTATGGTTATGTTGTGTGTTTGACACTTTCTCTGCTTCTTAAGAAAGGATTATACTTCTATGTCCTTCCTTCTTAAGACTGCTTTGTCTGCTTCCTAAAGGTTTTGAACTATGTTTTCATTTTAATTTGTTTCCATAATTTTTAAAAAATATTATTCTTTAATTTCCTGGTTGATCCATTCATTGTTTAGTAAGATGCTCCTTAACCTCCAAGTGTTTTGATTCCTTCCAAAATTCATCTTGTGATTGAGTTCAAGTTTCAAGGCATTGTGCTCTGAATATATGTATGACATAATACCAGTCTTTTGGTATTAGTTGAGGCCTGATTTATGATCCAATATGTCATGTATTCTGGAGACTGCTCCATGTGTACTTAAGAAGAATGTTTATTCTCTTGCTTTAGGATGGAATGTTCTATATTTATCTGTGAAGTCCATCTTGTCCAGTGCATTGTTCAAAGCCCTTGTTTCCTTGTTGATCTTCTGCTTAGATGATCTGTCCATCACTGTTAGTAGGGTATCAATGTTTCCTACTATTATTGAGGTATTATCAATGTGATTTTTTTTTAATTTGCTTACTAATTGGTGATATAATTGATTCCTCTTATAATTTAGGAGCATAAATATTTATAATTGTTAGATCTTTTTGTTAGGTAGGTCCTTTAAATATGATATAGTGTCACTCTGCATCTCTTACTACATTCTTTTACTTAATATACTTTGTCTGATATAAGTGTTGCTAACCCATTTTCTTTTGATGTTCATTAGCAGGATAAATGGTTCTCCACCCTCTCATTTTCAACCTGAAGGTGTCTTTAGCTCTCAAATGAGTCTCTTGTAGACAGCAGATGGATGGGTCTTGCACTTTTATTCAATCTGATACCCTGTGTCTTTTGATTGGAGAATTTAGCCCATTTACATTTATAGTAACCATTGAGATATGAATTTACTGTAATTGTACTACCTTTACAGTCCTTGTTTCTGTAGATTATTCATGATTCTTTTTGGTCTATGTTACTGTTACATTCTGTCTTCACTTACAGGGTTCCCCCTGAATATTTCTTTCAAGGTTGGTATGGTGATCACAGATTCTTTAAATTTCTTTTTGACCTTCAAACTCTTTATCTCTATTCTGAATGATAGCTTTGTTGTGTAAAATATTCTTGGCTGCATGTTTTTCTCATCTAATACCCTGAATATAACATGCCAACAGTTTGTGGCCTGCCAGGTCTCTGTGATTAGGTCAGCTACCAGTCTAATGTTTCTATCCTTGTAGGTTAAGGACACTTTTGTTTTAAGCTTCTTTCAGGATTTTCTCTTTATCTCTGAAATTTACAAGCTTCACTACTATATGTTGGGGTGTTGATCTATTTTTATTGATTTTGAAGGGTGTTCTCTGTGCCTCGTGGTCTTGAATTTCTGTTTCCTTCTCCAGATTAGGGAAGTTCTCAGGTATGATTTGTTCAAATATACCTTCTGTCTTTATATCTCTTTCTTCTTCCTCTGGGACCCAAATTATTCTATGTTTCTCTTTATGTTATCACTGATTTCTCAAAGCCTCCTTAATGATCCAGTAGCTGTTTTTCTCTCTCTTTTCTTCATCTTCCTTACTCTCTATCATTTTGTTTTCTATGTCACTGACTATCTCTTCTGCCTCATTTACCCTAGCTGTGAGGGCATCCAAGATAGACTATATCTCAATTAGAGCATTTTTAATTTTGGCCTGATTAGATTTTAGTTCTTTTTTTTTAATCTTCACTAGGAGATTCTCTAATGCATTTTATGCTATTTTCAAGCCCAGCTAGTATCATTATAATTGATATTTTGAATTCTAGTTCAGACATCATGCTTATATCCATATTGATTAAATCTGTGGCAGAGGGTATTACCTCTGGTTCTTTCTTGTATTGTGAATTTCTTCTAGTCACTTTTTACAGAGAAGAATTGATGAACAAGAGAACAAAATCAAAAATATTAACCACCATCCCTAGCAAAATATACACTAGACAAATCTGAAGATATCAGAAACCAAAGCAAAACAAAACAAAACAAAACATAAAAAGAAAAAAAGTAGAGACTATAATCTAATGGTGGACAAAACAGTGTGATACACTTGGTCTAAGGTGTATTTTAGTCTGTTAGAAGACACTAGATCCCAAATTTGTAAATAAGGAAACACACACACACACACACACACACACACACACACACACACACATTTGTATATATATTTGAATACAGGGAAGGGAAGCCAAAAATGAAGAATACATCCATAAAATTTAAATGTAAAAATGAAAATTAAGAAAAAACAAAAATAACATTTGATAAAATAATAAACTAGTTGAAAAGGAAAAAAAGATGCACAAAAGAAAAAGAAAAACCTGAATAACTAAAGAATAATGAAAAAAATCAGATTCTATGTATTTCCCCCCTAGCTCAGGAGTTTTTCAGTTCTGTGACCTATAAACATGGTATTAGCCTGATGTTCCAGTTGGTCTTCTGGGGGAGAGACCTGCTGCACTGATTCTCAGGTATCTTTGCCTGAACAGAGTTTCCCCACCCCTTGTCAGGAGTCCAGGCTCAGTTTAAGATACTTTGGGTTGATCTATGTGGCTTTTGTTCCTTGAAGGAGCTTTAGAGCCTGCAGCTTTAGAGGTTAAAAAATAAATAAAAATAAAACTGGCTTTGCCCCAATCTCCAGTCCCAGAGCTGAAAGATCATGGTCCCTAGTCCTCAGCAGACCCTCAGGGAAAAGCAGTCAATCACTTTTGTGCATGCCAAACTCTGCCAACTCCTGCAGAGCACACCTTTGCTCATCTTCTGGAAAGAATGGTGGTCTCACCACAGTTCTGCCACTTGCTGGGCCCCTGCTCTGGAAGCAGATGCCCCATCATGCATTGCACCCCTTGCCACTCTTCCTTAGAGAAGGAGGAGGGTCTCACCATGGTTCTGCTGTTTGCTGGTCCCCTGAATGGAAAGCAGGCACTGATCCTACTGGAGTTAGTGGTTTATGACAACACTGAGGTGAGAGCTCACTCCTGGGATCACTGATTATAGTTGGGTTACCCCCTCCAAAGCTTTGGCACTCTCCTGCATTCAGATGCCCCTGTTCTTTCTGTGATGCCAGGGATCCAGAGACTGCACTGTCCATATCACCACCTGATTATATTTTTAGGCATAAATGTTCCTCACTGGAATATATTCCTCAAAATTAGGATCTTTCATTCCACTGTTGTATCACTTTCAAGTAGCCAACTTCCAGAGGTCCCTTCCCCCCCATGGTTTATCTTAGAATACATCCTCTCAAATTCATTTCTCCCCACCTCCTACTTTACCAAAAGTGGTTGATTTTTTTATTTGTAGAATTGAAGCAATTATTTCTTAGATCTCAGGTTGAATTCACAAGTGGTGAGAATAATTTACAGATATCTAGCTGAATTCCAGGGATCAGATGAAACTAAGGTCTCCTACTTTTCTGCCATTTCCCCCTCTCTTTCAGGGGGTTTAGTGTTTAAATTTTTTTTTTAAAGAAAGTATTTAAATCAGTTGAGAACCAGGAAAGGGGGAAAGAAAGAGTAAGATGAATTTCAAAAACAGTTAAGAATAATATTGCCATAGATGGAGTGCCTGGGTGGCTCAGTCATTAAGTGTCTGCCTTTGGCTCAGGTCATGATCCTGGAGTTCTGGGTTTGAGCCCCACATCAGGTTCCTGTTCAGCGGGAAGCCTGCTTCTCTCTGTCTCACTCTCCCCGCTTGTGTTTCCTATGTCAAATAAATAAAATCTTTTAAAAAAGAATAATATTACCATAGTTAAGGTATATAGGTCTGGTAAATAATATCCTATTTATTTTTATTTTTTAAAGTATTTTATTTATTTATTTGATATAGAGAAAGCATACAAAGGGAAAGGGAAAGGGAGACACAGACTCCCTGCTGAGCAGGAAATCTGACATGAGGCTTAGTCCCAGCACCCTGGCATCATGACCTGAGCCAAAGGTAGATGCTTAACTGACTGAGTCATCCAGACAACCCTGAACAATATTTTTAGACATTAAAATGTTTTTTATAACACAAATTAGTCAGAAGTTACATAAAGATTGTAAAGATTCTGGCATTCTTTTACTGACCTGTGAGCACCAAATGACAGGAGGGTTATGGAAACTTCCTTTATTTTATTTTATATTTTATATTATTTTATTATTTGATATTGTATCACTTTCTTTAATTTATTTATTTTATCTATTATTTATTTATGTATATATTTATATATTTATTTACTTATTTTGCTTTCCTGTTTCATTGTCTTTCATTTTGGTATGCACAATATTAGAGAGAGAGAAAGCACATGCATGAGCCCATGTTAGGACAGAAGGGGCAGAAGAAGAGGGAGAAAAATAATCTCAATCTTATGCCCAGTGCAGAACTTGACATGGAGTTTCAGCTCACAACCTTGAGATCATGACCTGAATTGAAATCATGTGTCAGACACAGAATCAGTTGAGCTCCTCAGGCACTTCAACATTGCATTTATTTTTGAGCTGAGTTTATCAGAAATGTACATTTTGGAATAATGAATAAAACACGGTAGAAAACTTTCTTATTAAGAAAAGTCTCAAAGGCTGTAAAACTATCCAAAATATAACTATGCAGGGGTACCTGGGTGGCTCAGTGGGTTAAGTATCTGCCCTCAGCTCAGGTCATGATCCCAAGGTCCTGGGATCAAGCTCCATGTCTGGCTCTCTGCTCAGCAGGGATCCTGCTTCTCCCTCTTCTCCCTGCTCATGCTGTCTTCTCACTCTCCTTGTCTCATTCTCTCTCTCAAATAAATAAATAATAAAATATTTTTAAAAATACAGCTATGCAAATAATCATTGTTAGACTGTTAGAAAGTTCTGTTTAAGTGGCTGTGAATTTTTTCAGAGCAGATTTTCAGGAGGATTATAAACTTTCTAAAATGTGTGTGTGTGTGTGTGTGTGTGTGTGTGTGTGTGTGTGTGTGTAAAGGATGCTGGAGTAAAATTAAATATGGTAATTCAGTTGTTTTTCTCTCTGTTAGGATTCAGGGACAAATTTATTTGCATTCCTAAAAAGAGGGGTGGAGGAGAACTCAGATAAATTTATGTGAAGCCCTGAAGGGCTCCATACCCAACTAGCAGTCTATATTCAGACTTTATTTTCTGTGTATTATATTAGCTCACTCTCCATCATATTCTACCATGATTTTAATACTTATGTTTCTGACCCCATTATGGCAACATAAGCTTGAGTAGCACCATTGATTTAACAGTGAAGTTTAGTGTTTTTGATCTCAGGCAATTTTAGAAGAGCAATTAGGGGCACCTGGGTGGCTCAGTTGGTTAAGCAACTGCCTTCGGCTCAGGTCATGATCCCGGAGACCAGGAATTGAGCCCCACATCAGGTTTCCTGCTCTGCAGGAAGCCTGCTTCTCCCTCTCTCACTCCCTCTCTCAGTCCCTCTCTCACATATAGCTTGAGTTCCCTCTCTAGCTGTATTTCTGTCTGTCAAATCAATAAATAAAATCTTAAAAAAAAAGAAGAGCAATTAGGTTGACCAAGTTGTTCAGCTATAAGAACCTATATCTCATGTGCCTGGGTGGCTCAGTGCATTAAAGCCTCTGCCTTCAGCTCAGGTCATGATCTCAGGGTCCTGGGATGGAGGCCCACATCAAGCTCTCTGGTAGCAGAGAGACTGCTTCCTTCTCTCTCTCTGCCTGCCTCTCTGCCTACTTGTGATCTCTCTCTCTGTCAAATAAATAAATAAAATCTTTAAAAAAATAACCTACATCTCTTCTGTTACATTCCAGGGTTTAGACTATTGAATGTAACCACTTTTTTACCATGAATCTGTGCGTGTGTGTGTGTGTGTGTGTGTGTGTGTGTGTGTGTGTGTGTATGTTTTGCATATATGCATTTCTACTTCTATGGTTAGCAAATTAAGATGGTGAAATGTGACCAGCATTTTCTGAGCATAGAATCAAGTGATGTTATTTCTCTTCTGAGATGTTATGTGACTTTAGGAAGGAGCTCCCTACCTCAGGGCCTATCAGACATAATAATAAAAGCTAAATGGAGGCAGTAAAGCAAAACCATAAACTATAGACTCTAAAGTCAGACTACCTTCCTTTAAATCCCAGCTCTGCCACTTACACAGTATAACTTTGGAAAATTTACTTCACTTCTTTGTACTTCAGTTTCATCTGTATAGTAGAGATGATGTTAGTACTTCCTGGAGAACCAAGTCTGTTGTGTCCAAAGCCCTTGCTCTTTCTATTACACCATACTGAAATAACAAAGGTGAAAGCTAATTGAGGACAAGGCAATAGGAGTTAAAAATATCAAAAGTATGGGGAAAATATAGTGATCAAAAGAATAAGTAAATAAAAATAAAGAAGCATTAAAAAGTCCTCTTATGCTAAATGAAATGAGCCAAGCAGAGAAAGTCAAGTATCATGGTTTCACTTACTTGTGGAGCATAAGGAGTAATATGGAGGACAGTAGGAGAGTGAAAGGAAACAAGAGGTGGGGTAAATTGGGGAGGTAGATGAAACACAAGAGACTTTGGACTCAGAAACAAACTGAGGGTCTTGGAGGGGAGGAGGCGGTGGATGGGTGAGCCTGGTGGTGGGTATTGAGGGCACTTATTGCATGGAGCACTGGGTGTGGGGCATAAACAATGAATTTTGGAACACTGAAAAAATAAAATAATGTAATAAAAAATAAACTCAGTGATAGAATTGCAAAAAAACAAAACAAAACAAAACAAAACCCTCATTTTCCACCTTAGTGAGGAAGCCAGCTATTATCTTGTTTTAAACTTCCTTTAAAACAAAAACAAAAGTGAGTATTTATCAAACCATAGCGGGCAGGAAATGCCAAAGATGTTTATCTTCCTCTGGAAGCACATGACTTCCATTGTTGGAAATAAGAATCTGGGAACTTTTGTAGGAAGGACATGAGCATATCTTAGTTATCACAAGTTTCCATAAATATCCAGGTTTAAGTCATGTGAGACTGCATAGAATACAGTCAGAGATGCTGGGCTAGTAAATTAAAAAGAGAGAGTGATTTCACTTTTTAAAAAGATTTGGTCTACCCACATACTTAGAAGCCTACGTTTTAAAGTACAGTTAAAATCAAATAAATAGCAAAATATACACGTTTTATATGACAGTAAGACACCAAAACCACTGACTGGTTTAAGAAAAGAAGATGTTATATTAAAAATCTGAAACAAAAACAAAACAAAAAATTGCATTGCATTGATAAAAGTGGTTGAGTCTTCCTAATTTTTTTTTTTAGAATTTTAAAATCTTGTCTGACATTTTGACCATAACTATTGGTCAAAGTAATAAAAAAAATGATTATTATGATAGCATGATCATCATTGGCAGTATTCTGGTATTGACATGTTATGAGATTTTTTTCATTATTACATTATTATTACCTTAGCCTCTTTCTTTTTATCATTAATTAGGAAGAATTAAAGAAGAATATTTAAGTTAGAAATAAAGAACTTAGGAATAATTAAATGCATTTGTTATGAAAATAAACTAAGTCATAATCTATCTTGAATGAGAAAGTTTTTTTTTATTTTGTTTTTAATATCTTATTTATTTATTTGGCAAGGAGAAAGCAAGAGAGGGAACACAAGCAGAAAGCCCTATCCCGGGTCTCCAGGATCATGACCTGAGCCCAAGGTAGTCGCTTAACCAACTGAGCCACCCAGGCACCCCTGAATGAGAAAGTTTTATACAGATATATGTATGTGTTGTATGTTTACTGATGTATTAATATATACATTTGTAAGTATATAGTAAACATTTCCACCATTATTTCAGAAATAACCAATCTAAACAAGGAACAATTCCTATATTCTCTCTAAGTATCACAAAAAATTAAGCTTGATTATTAATAAGTTAATATTGTAGCATTACATATTCAGAAATAACCTTATAAAATACAAATTAATGTTGGTTAAAAATCCTCTTACTATATACTACCTCAGAAAGATTTTTAGGCTCTGCTCACCCTGGAGCCTAAGCAGGTAGCTGGGAATAGCCCAAGCTCCAGGGGCCTGCTGGACACCCACAGATGAAGATTTATTGTGGACTCTCAGAAGATGGAGGAAGGCCAGGTGACCGCATTTCGGGGAGTCCCCTGAAGTGGCTCAATTCCTGTAAAAAGCACTACAGGAACACTGTGAACACCCATGAAATCAGCCTGAAATGTTATATTTTGCACTTCTGGATCACCACGTGGGCAAAGACCATTGGCAAAGAGGTAGAGACAAGTAAGAACGATTCGAGGGTTACCCCCAGAGACAAGGGGCGTGGGGGAGGAAGCTCACAGAGCCAAACCATTGGAAGCAAATACCCCAGCACGAAAGTGCTCTGTGTTTGGGGAACAATAGTGGATTACGGTCTGATTCGGGGCGAGGCAGAGCCAGGAATATGGCAGAGTTGGCGGCGCAGAGTCTATTTTTCCGCCACTGCAGGCTGGGAAACGGGTATCCAAAGAGAGAGAGTGCCCCGAGCAGCACAAAGAAACTCGGAGGAACCAGCTGTGCAGAGTCTATCTTTCCACTGCTGCAGCCAGGGAAATGGAGATCAGAGGAGAGAAAGTGCGTCCAGTGTGGTGCGAGGGAACTCGGTGGAACCAGCATTGCAGAGTCTATTTTTACACCGCTTTCTTTTTTTTTTCCCCCCTTTTCTCCTCTGCTTTTCTCTCCCGCTTCTCTCTACCTCGTGGGCCAGGCACGGACCCACAGTAAAGGCGATTTTGCAGACTTGTACAGGACGTGTGGGGCCGCAGGACCTCAGTTCCTCCAGCCTGGGGGTCACACAAACTCCCACGGCACAGACAAGGTCGAGTGACCGAAAATCAGTTGCAGTTTTGAGGTGTGGGAGTGAAACAACAAGCAGGGGCTTTGGACGGAAATCAATCCAGCATCTGAGCCCGCCCCACTGTGACAGGCTGCCAACGGGGAGGCTGTGTCGGGCCTCTCCCTGTGTAGGGGCTCTCTCTGGGAAGGAGGACTGGGCACAGACATCTTGCTCCGACCTGACTTCCTCAGCAGCTGAAAAAGGCCATAAAAGAACAACACCCCCAGAGAACTGTACCCTGACAACCTGGTTACCATGGAGACCAGTCTCTAGTAAGGGGGCAGAGAGACACAGCCCAGGTAGAAGGGAATGAAAACAGTATGGGAGGCCCCGCCCCCAGAGGCAAGCCAGAAGGACAGGAGGACAACACCCAAACCGTAAAATCCCAACATTCATTGAGGGGAAAGGTAATTTATTAAACTCCTGGTACTGCCCCCAAAGCTGTACACTTTATTGATACAGTTTTTTACCGTATTTGCTTTTTTAACTTTTTTCTATTTTTACATTTAAAGTTTCCATTTTAAACTTAAAAATTCTTTCTCACGGTTTTTGTTCTTTTAATTTTTAACCCACTTTTTACCACAATGTGATACTCAATACAACACTCCATAACAATTTTTTACCTTAAAATTTTTTCAAACACGTTCCTGTATTTTCTGTTGTTGTTGTTGTCTCTTGTTTCCTTGTTAGTTTTATCTGTTTTTCCCTTTCTTCTCTATTTCCATTATTTTTTCTTTTACATATACATATAGTTATAAGCTTCAAGGTAATCCTACATCCCTATTCAATACTACCCCTATATACAACCAGTTCTAATCTCCCAATATCTTTAGAAAATGGGCTCCTCCAACAATAATAACAAGACAAACTCGGGAGGATATGAAACACTTTCCTTGCCCACAAGGAGTGTCTACCCTCACCTTCCCACTCTAGTCTGCAATTCTTTCTGTGTAATTGTTTTTGCTTTTGTATTGTATAAATACTAGTCTTGGGGGTCATCCAGGTTGGGCTTCACTTTTTGATCTCTTCATTTACCCTTGATAGCCCTTTTCTTTACCCTGTAGTAGCTTTGTACCATATAAAATGCACCACTGGGCCCCACTCTGGCAGGGTTTTCTTTTCTTGCTTACTTTCTTCCTTTCTCTTTTTCTTTTTCTTCCTTTTTGGTGATGAATTCTGATTGCTCCAAAACCTACCAGTGACCAATTCACCTGGATAGTGGCTGATATATTTAGGTATACACCCCCTTAACCACTCCTCGCCACAATGACTCAGAGGAGGAACATGCAACAGAAGAACCCTGAATGCAACCCCAGTCACAGAATTACTGGAAATGAACATAAACAATATGACTGAAATGGAATTCAGGGCAGCAATTGTCCAAGCAATGGCTAATATAGAAAAGAACATTAGACTTAAAATGGAAGCCATAATAACAGAAGTGAAAGCTGAGGTTAGAAAGGCTGTTAATGAGATGCAATCTAATTTAAATATGCTAACAGCTAGAGTAAGTGAAGCTGAAGATCGTATCAGCAATTTAGAAGAGAGATAGATTAACAAGGAGGAGCAAGAGAAGTCTTGGAGCAAACAGCTAAAATCCACTGAAAAGAGAATAAGGGAAATAAATGATGCCATGAAACGCCCCAATATCAGAACTATTGGAATCCCCAAAGGAGTTGAGAAAGAGAGAAGCCTAGAAGATATTGTTGAACAAATCATGGATGAAAATTTCCCAAATATGAGGAATGAAACAAATGTTCATGTCCTAGAGGTAAAGAGGACACCCCCAAAATCAATGAGGCCAGAAAAACCTCCAGGCACATAATTGTGAAATTAGTGAATCATAAAACCAAAGAATATGTCTTAAGGGCAGCTAGGGGAAAGCGATCCCTTACCTATAAAGGGAGGACAATCAGAATAATGTCAGACCTTTCCACAGAAACCTGGCAAGCCAGAAAGCGATGGCAAGACACATTCAGGAAATTATATGACAGAAATATGCAACCACTGAAAATGTATACAGCAAGGCTGACTTTCAGAATGGAAGGAGAAATTAAGAGCTTCCAGGACTGCCAAACTCTAAAAATTTTTGCAACCAACAAGCCAGCACTACAAGAAATACTAAGAGGGGTTCTATAAAAGAGAAAAAAAAAAAAAACAAGAGTTACACAGAACAGAAATTTACAGAGATAATCTATAGAAACATGAACTTCACAGGCAACATGATGTCAATTCAAATGTATCTATCAATAATCACTCTCAATATGAATGGCCTAAATGCTCCAATAAAAAGGCACAGGGTTGCAGACTGGATAAAACGACATGACCCATCCATATGCTGTTTACAGGAGACTCATCTTGACTCTAAAGACACTTCCAGATTGAAAGTGAGAGGATGGAGGACCATCTTTCATTCCAATGGACTCCAAAAGAAAGCTGGGGTAGCAATTCTCATATCAGACAAATTGGATTTTAATCTAAAGACTGTAGTCAGAGACACAGAAGGACACTACATCATTCTCAAAGGGTCTATACACCAAGAAGATCTAACAACTGTAAATATGTATGCCCCCAACAGGGAGTCAGACAACTACATAAGCCAACTGATAAGCAAAATAAAGAATCATATTGCCACAAATACATTAATTGTAGGAGATCTTAACACACCACTCTCAGCAATGGACAGATCTTCTAAACAGAAAATCAACAAAGAATCAAGAGCCTTGAATGACACATTAGAACAGATGGATCTCATAGATATATTCAGAACATTCCAACCTAAAACATCAGAATATTCATTCTTCTCGAGTGCACATGGAACTTTCTCCAGAAAAGAACACATACTATGTCACAAATCAGGGCTCAACGGGTACCAGAAGATTAAAATTATTTCCTGCATATTTTGACCACAATGCCATGAAACTGGAACTCAACCACCATAAAAAGTTCAGAAGAAACTCAAAAATTGGAAGCTAAAGATGATCTTGCTCAAGAATCTGTGGATCAACCAAGATATTAAAGAAGAACTGAAACACTTCATGGAAACCAATGAGAATGAAGATACATTGATCCAAAACCTATGGGATACAGCAAAGGCAGTCCTAAGGGGGAAATTCATAGCCATCCAAGCCTCACTCAAAAAAATTGAAAAATCCCGAATACACCAACTCTCATTACACTTTAAAGAACTGGAAAATCAACAAAAAATTAAACCAACCCCTCACACAAGGCGGTAAATAATTAGGATTAGAGCAGAGATGAATGAATCAGAAACCAGAGATACAGTAGAACATATCAATGAAACTAGAAGCTGGTTCTTTGACAGAATCAATAAGATAGATAAACCATTGGCCAAAGTAATCCAAAAGGGAGAAGACCCAAATTAATAAAATTATGAATGGAAGGGGAGAGATCACAACTAACACCAAGGAAATAGAATCAATCATCAGAAATTACTATCAACAATTATATACCAATAAGTTTAACAACCTAGAAGAGAGGGATACATTCCTAGAAACCTGTAAACTTCCAAGACTGTAACAGGAAGACACTGACAATTTTAATAGACTTATATCTAGTAATGGGATTGAAGCAGTGATTAAAAACCTCCCCCCAAACAAGATCCAGGACCAGACAAATTCCCTGGGAAATTCTGTTAAACATTCCAATAAGAAATAACACCTATTCTCCTGAAGCTCTTTCAAAAAATAGAAATGAAAGGAAAACTTCCAGATTCTTTCTATGAAGCCAGCATCACTCTAATCCCCAAAGCAGACAAAGACCCCATCTAAAAGGAGAACTTCAGACAAATATCGCTGATGAATATGGATGCCAAGATTCTCAACAAGGTCCTTGGCAACAGAATCCAACAATACATTAAATAGATTATCCACCATGACCAGGTGGGTTTGGCCAGTGGTTAATCATGCTTATTAATTCTTTCAAAGAACCAGCTTCTAGTTTCGTTGATGTGTTGTATCTCATTTCTAATTCATGGATCTCTCCTCTAATCTTTATTGTTTTTCTTCTTGTGCATAGATTTGGCTTATTTTTTGTTGATTTGATCAATGTTTTAAGGTGTAAAGAGAGTTGGTGTATTCAGGATTTTTCAATTTTTTTGAGTGAGGCTTGGGTGGCTATTTATATACCCCTTAGGACTGCCTTTGCTGTATCCTTTAGGTTTTAGACCAATGTTTCTTCATTCTCATGGGTCTCCATGAATTGTTTAAAGTGTTCTTTGATTTCCTGGTTGATCTAAATATTCTTGAGCAGGATGGTCTTTAGTTTCCAAATGTTAAATATCTTCCAAATGTTTTCTTGTGATTGAGTTCCAGTTTCAAAACACCATGGTCTGAGTATATGCAGGGAATAATCTGTCTTTTGGTATCAGTTGAGAACTTATTTGTGACGCAGTATGTGGTCTATTCTAAAGAAAGTTCTATGTACTATTGAGAAAAATGAGTATTCTGTTGTTTTACGGTGCCATGTTCTGTATATATCTATGAGGTCCATCTTGTACAATGGCATTCAAAGCTGTTGTTACTTTGTCAATTTTCTGCTTTGATAATCTGCCTATTGCTGAGAGTGGCATGATAAGATCCCCTACAATTAATGTTTTCATATCAATATGATTCTTTATTTTGCTTAACAGTTGTCTTATGTAGCTGACTGTTCCCATGTTGGGGGCATAAATATTTACAATTATTAGATCTTCTTGGTGGATAGACCCTTTAGGAATGATGTAATGTCCTTATGTATCTTCAATTTCAGTCTGGGTGTACCTTTAGATTCAAAATGCATTTTTTACTGACAGCATATGGATGGGCCCTGTCTTTTTATCCAGTCTGCAACCCTGTGTCATTTTATGGGAGCATTTAGGCCATTCATGCTGAGACTGATTATTGAAAGATAAGTTTTTATTGAGATCATTTTTAGTTGTGAAGTCCTTGTTTCTATAGATTGTCTCTGTAAATTTCTGTTCTATATCACTCTTAGAGTC
>PITA01007663.1:0-89913 GCA_004023965.1 Spilogale gracilis
TGTGTGTGTGTGTGTGTGTGTGTGTGTGTGTATTTGGAGTAAGATATTCTTCTACCTCTGGATGGTACTTCTAAAATTAATTTGTAAAAGAACTCTATCTGGTCAGTTTGAAGGCAAGCACTTGTAAGGACTGGGCATTCTAGAACTCTCAGAAAGGCAGAAACTAACACAATGTTTTTTCAAGTTCATGTGATCTGGAAAAATATTCGGTTGTTGGCTTAATTAAAATAGACATGTCTTTAGAGTTATCAGCATTAAAATTAAAACTTTTATTCTGCCTGGGTTTATTTAAGGTCAAATACATTGATGTTATCCGTTATAAAATGTTTTTTAAAAATAGCTTGGGAGAATGGCTGACTTGGATGTCTCATTAAGTTTTTATGGGCAATTCAAGCATAATTGTTAAGAACAAGTAAACTGAATAGATGTAAATAAAACTAAAAATTTGAGGCAGACTTTTAAATAGTCTCCCAAATCTTTCTGGTAACCTAAAACCTTAAAGTTTTGCCGAGTTAGGTGAAATGATAAATTCATGTAATACCCAAATCATTTCCAAATAAGATAAAATACTAAAACATTAAGTACTGAACATAGGTTTACCTACTTTTGGGTTCTTATTAGAAAGAAAGTAAAAGATATTTGATTGTGTTTATGCTACACTGGAAAATCAAAAAGGAATATGCCTCTAAAAATTATGAAATGTATTCATAAATTTGCAAATCTACAGAATGCTGGTATAGCGGTTCACAATTGCTTACTCTTGGTTTTCACTAGAAAGTTAAGATTTCGGGGCGCCTGGGTGGCTCAGTTGGTTAAGCGGCTGCTTTCAGCTCAGGTCATGATCCCGGAGACCCCGGATCGAGGCCCACATCAGGCTCCCTGCTCAGCGGGAAGCCTGCTTCTCCCTCTTTCACTCCCCCTGCTTGTGTTCCCTCTCTAGTTGTGTTTCTCTCTGTCAAATAAATAAATAAAATCTTAAAAAAAAAAAAAAAGAAAGTTAAGATTTCTAAGAGTTTAAAAAAAATCTAATACATGTAATTAAAGCCACTAAGGATTGTGGGAAAAAATGTAACACGTGATTAGCGGACTGATACAAAGGCCGGCAGCAACAGAATCTGTAATGGTCACGGCACTTATGGATGAAGTTCATTCTGCTTCTACAAAAATGACCTCATTTTTTTTTTCCTTTATTTTCTTGATAGAGAGATAGAGAGAGCCCAAGTAGCAGAGTGGCCGGCAGAGGGAGAGGGAGAAGCAGGAGGCCTCACTGAGCAGGGAGCCTGACCCAGGGCTTTCCTGGGATCATGAGCTGAGGGGAAGGCAGACGCTTAGCCAACTGAGCTACCCGGGCACCCCTACAAAAATGATCTCTTGTTGCCAGACTTCTTCTATCCTGATGTCCTTCCAACATGGCAACAGTCAGCTCCCAGATTAGAAGAATCAACATGGGCAAATAATGGTGGTAAATTCAATGAACAGTCATGGTTATGGGACACCCACGGTGGCCCCTTGCCTCTTCCCAGCTCCCTGACAGACAAACCCCATGTTTCGATTTTTACATTCCTTCACCCACCATACGGCATTTAAGATGACTCAAATTATGAACAGACATTGGTGGAGAGACTTCTGTAAAATTGCATAAATAGTTTACTAGCAATGTCTGACTGGTAAAGCCCAAAACCCTGGAAAAATTAATTTTGTCCCCAGAGGCATCAGTCCTCCTCCTGGAGCCTTGGCATACCTGCAGCTGGACTTCATTCAACCGCCACTTAGTGTGTGTTATCAATGTGTTTTTGGTTTCAGTACTGTGTTTTCTGGATGTTTTGAGGCCCTCCACTGCCACAAAGCTAATGCCTCCTAGTGGCAAGGAAACCATTAGAGAATGTGTTTCCCTCTGGGAACCTTCCACAATTTCCGGTCACTGAGGAAACCACCTCACTGAACAAATCATATGAGCCTTAATGAAAACCTTGCAAACTTCTCAGAATTATCACTGTCCTTATCACATCAATCATCAGACAAGTTGAGAGAATAAATAGGCTCATCCAACGTAAAACTTCTAAGTGTGCTGGGACTACTGGACTTCCCTGGGCTAAGGTAATGCCTTTGGTCTTGCTGACTGTTCGCAGTTTCCCCTTTGAGAAACAAACTCTTTGTCCATGAGGCAGTCACCAGCAGACCAATGTCTATTAGTTATACAACCTTCTGCTTGTCCTTTGTTATCTCATGCTACTATGACCAGCTACTCTAAGTCTTTAAGGTCTTCTGCTCAAGCCTGTCATCAATAGGTGAAAGAAGGCTTTCTAGATCCCAATCCAGAGGATCCTATTGGTCATAATCTAAAGCCTGATGCTTGGGTATAGGGGGAATGTTACCAGAGGAAGACAGTGTTCAACGCCCATTGGAAGGACCTTATCAAGCACTCCTAACCACTGACACTGCTGCAGAACTAGAAGGTGAGGGAGACCTTTGAATCAAATTGGTGAGGAAAAGAAGGAGCTGACAGCAAGGCCGATCGCTTCTGCCCAAGAGGACAGGTAGAGACTTCACACAAACTGAACATAAAGCCCCTTCTCCTTTTCCTTTCCTTCATTCTGGCATTAACCTGGACAGAGAACACCCTCATCTCCCACACCCCTGCTAAGAGGGGCAAGGGATAACCTCTGGAATTCAGAACAACCTTTTATGTCAGGCTAGAAGAAAACCTAATTGTGCCCTAACTTTTCACAGGGAAAACAAGACATCTCATTGCTCAACTCCCCTGAATTTACATTGTTGAAATAGGAAGCACCTACTCGGAGGAGATTTTCACAATTCAGGATTCACTCCTTTGGGTACATCTCTATCTCTTTGTTTAGGGATAAATGTAAATGAAGCATGATCAGGAACTTTTCCTTAATTCTTGAAATTGTTGCAGAAACCACTGCTAGGCAAAAGCGGCTCAACAAAGATCCTTAAACCCTCTGGCAAGAATCGTTCTTAATAAGAGGAGAGCCCTTTGAGTATCTTCTAGCTGAACAAGTGTCTGTACTGTGGTCACTGCCACCTACCGTACATGGATCAAGACACCTGCAGAAGATGGAACTCTGTCACGTAACATCATGGAGGAAGCCACATATCGTAAAAGGGTGAGTCCTTCAACGGGGTCCTCCTTTGGTTTGAGTCTTGGGGACCATGGCTCTGAAGTGTACCCCAAACACGGAATTACCCAGTTTACAGTAATCTTAATCATCTCCCTGGGGCACTCTAGTCTCTCAAAAGCTTTAAATGTAACGTTGTAACCACTAACCACCAAGCAAATGATCTCCCTAAGATTGGAATGTCAAGAAAGGAACAAGGAAATGACCAACTTAAAGAATGTTGAGGGGCGCCTGGGTGGCTCAGTTGGTTAAGCGACTGCCTTTGGCTCAGGTCATGATCCTGGAGACCTGGGATCAAGTCCCACATTGGGCTCCCTGCTCGGCAGGAAGCTTGCTTCTCCCTCTCTCAATCCCCCTGCTTGTGTTCCCTCTCTGGCTGTGTTTCTCTCTGTCAAATAAATAAAATCTTTAAAAAAAAAAAAAAAACATCATGACCTTTGGATACCAAAGAAAGAACAAAAACTATGAGAACTTCAGAACAGTAGCTGAGAGTGTCACTAATGTACTGTGGTTTTGGTCACATCTCTCAACTGAGCTGAGAATCCGATCAAAAGGAAGGACTTGTTAAAAAGAAAACCACAGACCCAAAATGGTTCCATTTAGGCGAGGTCCCCAAACCAGGACTCAATATCTAAACTAACTGCTGTTCAACCTCCCTTAGAAATATCATCTTAACCGGTCAGTCAGGAATTTTGCAATTAATATCAGTGAGGAATCTGTCACATGGGTGCTCTCCCTCCCCCCACCCAATAAGATCCCTTCCCTTCCCCCTGAGGGAAGGTGACCCTGCCTGAAATAATCTTTTTTCTTCTGTTAATAACTTCTTGTCCCACCCTCCTTCCTAGAAATTTTGTACAACACCTTGGAGCTCTCCTCTATTTGATAGATGGAATGCTGCCCAATTTGTGAACCATGCTTAATAAAGTGACTTAGATCCTTAAAATATATAGGTTGAATTTGTTATTTAACAAAATTAATGATAGGAAAATAGTCACTCTTAAAATGCTTTCTACTTTGTGTAAGATGACAGGCCAGCTTGAGTGTGTGGAGGACCATCAAGGTGGACTAAAAGTAGCCACAAATTCTTTGTCATTACCCCTGTCATATAACAAAAAATACACTTTACCTTTGTCCACATTTCTAGTTCCTGCCACAGAGCTTCCAAAACACTTGAAATCTCCTGAATAATAGGAGTGCCTTTTGTTACTCATAATGAACCTCTGGGGACTGTACCTGAGCTTATGCTGTCAAGGTCACTCAAGGTGGAGCATTAGGTAGTTTAAAAAGAGGGGCTGGCCACACATGTGATTATAGGATTAGAACTTTCAACCCCATCCCTCTACCACTGGGGAAGAGAGAGGGAATGGAGATTGAGTTCAACCACCAACAGTTCATGATTTAATCAATTCTTTCTAGTCAACCAAGCCTCCATAAACACTCTTGAACAATGAGGTTTTGGGAGCTTCTGGATCAGTGAATACATTGATGTACCAAGAGGGTGGTGTACCCCGAGTCCAAGAGGACAGAGGTTCTATACTCAGGATCCTTCTGGCCTTCCCCATACCCCTCTTCATCTGGTTGTTTATGTGTATTCTTTATAATAGACTGTCATCCTAAATACAGCATTTTCCTGAGTTCTTTGAGTCATTCTAGTGACTTACTAAACCTGAGGTGGGGTCAGGAGAACCCCCTAAGCTGCAGTCGCCTGGGCAGAAATGTGGATAACTTGAGAATACCCTCGCTTGTGGCTGGTGTATGAAGTGGAGGGCACTTTTATGGGCCTGAGCCTTTAACCTACGGGGTCTGTGCTAATTCTGGGTAGTTAGTGTCAGACTGAATGGAATTATACACAGTTGGTGTAGAAAATCGCTGGAAAACCACAGTGGAGTCCCATCAAAAGGGTAGGATTTATTATCCCTCCCTTTAAATCTGAGCTGCGCCCCCCCCCACACCATGACTGCTTAACTAAAAGAAGGTAGAGGAAGTAGCATACTGACTGTTTCAGGCCCGAGCCTTTGAAAGACCTGAAAGCTTAGAGTCCTAAGCAATCAAGTTAGAAGTGCAGCTTCTTTGCTGGAAAGGCCATATAAAAAGGAAAGGCTCTGAGACCACCGCAGAGCCAAGTGGAGCTTCCAGAAATTTTATTGCAGCTGCTATTCAGTTGCAAGAGATGTGTCAAGGACAACCAGAACTGTCCAGAAGCACCCAGTGAGCCTCCAGAAATGCATTAAACAGATATTTATTGAATGCATCCATTGGATGACACTGGAACTAAGTATTGGGAGAATAGATGAAAGAGGATTCTTGCTTTCAGGGAGTGTCCTGCCTAATCATCTCATTCCCTTTTGTCTTTCTTTACCAAAGCCATCAACTTTATTCTCTGGAACTACTTCCATCTTTAGAGTCCCCATTTTCCAAGGGGATTAGGATTAGAGTCAATTCATTTCCTTATCTCCATGAAGTCTTCCCAGACCAACCCAGTCTCTATATTTCAGTTTCTCTAATTGTAAAATAGGGTCCCAAAGGGGGCTAACAATATTTCCAAAAGATTATGAGATCAAAGCAGAACATTTTCTAAAACCTTAAGCCTTTTAGGAAAAATCTGCTAAGCTGATGACAGTGTATTGTCAGTGCTGACATGTTCTCCCTAGAGAAATTCCACAAATTATGTTAAAAGCAACATCAACCAATGACCATTGCTTGAAGCACCTGCCGGGCAGGTGAGACGTCAGTTACTCTGTGTCTCTGCTTTGCCAGGGCTAACGTGGAGTATGAACAGATGCATGCATACATTTTGTGGGATCCAAGTGGAAGCAGACAGGCTCTTTCTACTTCCTACCAATATAACCACACATTTCTGAGTGTCCCTCAACTGACAGCCTACCATCCATCAATAAGCTGGACACTTCACAGACCATGCCTGTGCTGGCACTTCTGCTCATAGTGCAATGCTTGTTTAACCAAGCCTCTTCGTCAGAGACCTCCAAGTGCATAAGGGTACTTAATATTTTTTAAACATCCAACAGTTGGGTTGGCAGTCAATCATGTGCTATCACAGTGCCAGAAACACAATGAGATATGTGAGCAACACTTAATAAATGCAAATTGTTTATAGCATATGTTAAGCAATCCTTTAGGTCAAAAACATGGGCATAACAAAACTATTTGTAAATCCTATTGATGGAAATTGGCCAATAATAAACTTAGGTTTGACTGAACATCAAAAGTAAACTGCATTAATGAAATCAAGTGACTCTGAGCTAGACTGTCGTAGTTTATAACATTTGTTGTAGTCCTCTATGACTCAAACCTTCCAACTGACCCTCCTCGGTCCAATAAATACTCTGTAATAAGATGGAATCATAAGCATCTCCATAACTATGTCTTTAAAAAGGTGTCCTTGCTTTTTAATAATAGGTAAAACCTGGAAACAGCCCAGATGTCCTTCAGTAGATGAATGATCCATCCACACCCTGGAATACTGCTCAGCAATAAACAAAGAATGAATTATTGATCCATACAACTTGGATGAATCATGAGACAATTGTGCTCAGGGAAAAAAGATGATCTTCCAAGGTGATATACTATATGACTTCATTCTTGAAATGACAACTACTAGAAATAGAAAATGGATTAGTAGTTGCCAGAGGTCAGGAGAAAGGAGTTTATCTATGTGATATACTGATTTATAAGAAATATGCATTTAGTCATTTGGACTATATAGTCATTTGGACTATTTAGACTAAATAGTCCAAATGACTAAAGTCTATTTCTCAGATATATGTGGTCTTTGCCCACAGTTACTGAAAATATTCAGAGCCACAAAGGTGGAATGATGTCCTGTTATTTATGAAGGTTTGACTGAACTTTTGGACCCCACCCAAGGGCAGGGGCAGCTTGCCAGGAAAGCCAACCATGTGATTAAAGCACTAAACTTTCAGCCCGAACCCCTAACCTTCAGGGAGGGGAAATAGGCTACAAGTTGAATCAGCCAATGAGCAGTGACTTAGTTAATCAAGACTATGTGAAGAAGCCTCCATAAAAACCCAAGAGGAAGACTTTTAGACTTTCTTTGGAGAAGTTCTGTGCTTGGGGACCCAGAATATTTCTCGGTGCCGCAGAGCCTGGCTTCAAACTCATATACTTTATTGTACCCTTTAATAAACTGGTGAAGGTCAAGTGTTTCCCTGAGTTCTGTGAGCCACTCTAGCAAATGAACCAAAGCTGAGGAGGTCACCAGAGCCTCCAATCTGTAGCTGGTTGGTCAGAAACACAAGTAACAGCCTGGGGCGTGCAACTGGCTTCTGATGTGGATGACAGAAACAGTCTTGTAGAACTCAACTCTTAACCTGTGGATCTGATGCTGTTTCCATGTAGATAGTGCCAGAATTGAGTTTTAGGACAGGGAGCTGGTGTCACAGAGAACTACCCAATGTAGGGGAAAGTTCCACAACATTTGGTGACCAAAAGTGTCAGAAGTGAAGTCTTCTGTGTGAGTTGTGAGGAAGACTCATAGGTAACAAACAGATAGTAGGGAAGAACTAAATTTTTCCCAACACAGGTAGAGAGCTGAAGTCTTTCCTATTTAAGCTACAAAAGAGCAGCTCACAGGGGCCTTGTGTTAAACTTTTCTGTACCTTGGCTGTATCGATGTCAATAACCTCATTGTGATATTGTACTATAATTTAGAACAGGGTGAAGGGAAACGCAGGATCACTTTGTATTATTTCTTAAAATTATATGGGAATCTACAATAACCTCAAATTCAGAAGTTGTTCTGAAGTTCTGGCTAATTATGTCCTGTGCTAAAACTCTGCTAAAACTTTCAGGTGAATGGTCTTTTTTCATTACCTTATATTTTAAAACTATTAATGTGTTCTACTAGAAAACGTTGTTTTCCTAAGTAATGAAACCCAGCTTAAAAATTACAATTTGTTGGGTTGGGTGGCTCAATCGGTTAAGTGTCTGCCTTCAGCTCAGGTCATGATTCTGGGGTCCTGGGATCAAGCCTGCATCAGACTCCCTGCTCAGCAGGGAGTCTGTTTCTCTCTCTCCCTTCCTCTGTCTCCCCCGCTTGTGCCCTCTCTTTTTCTCTCACTCACTCTCTCAAATAGATAAATAAAATCTTAAAAAAAAAATATGACTTGGGGCACCTGGGTGGCTCAGTTGGTTAAGCGACTGCCTTTGGCTCAGGTCATGATCCTGGAGTCCCAGGATCGAGCACTACATCAGGCTTCCTTCCCAGCGGGAAGCCTGCTTCTCCCTCTCTCACTCCCCCTTCTTGTGTTCCCTCTCTAGCTATGTTTCTCTCTGTCAAATAAACAAATAAAATCTTAAAAAAAAAAAAGAAAAAAATGACTTGTTTTTAAATCATAGTTTAAGAAAAAAATTAACAATTAAATATTAAAATGTACTCCAGCTATACTTAGATGTTATAAATCTCATAATTTTAAAAACTAAAGAAGTGTTAGGGTAATAAACAAAATGTTCTTTTATATACTGATTTCAAAGTAAAGGTTACAATTTCAAACTCTTTTTTAGTAATACTGTTATTTTCACCCACCATTCTAAAGGTGGCTTAATAGATTGGTGACTTCATATCCAAAGTAATTTTTTTCTCTGTTTTTATCACTTTAATCTTTAATCACATTCTGAAGACCTTCACCTGGGCAGGCCCCAGAGTTCATGCATGGCTGTCTACTTAAGTAAGAAAATGCAAAAGCATAGAACATTCTGATAAGACAATTTTAACACTGTTCTTTTGACTTGGGAACTTTTTAATAAAACCTTTAAAAAAAAATCAAGCATGAGCTTTTTCTCTCCTGAGTAATGCATAATCCATATATGTATCCCCACTTCTGGCTGCTTTCTACCCATGGGTGGTATGCTGAAGCTGAGAGACAGTGTGAGAAGAAATGGGGTGTGGGGCTATGGGGGGCTTGAATGGAGTAATGGTGGAAATCACCACGTGGAATACTTAGTCATTCAAAATCCAAATAAGCAGAACCTGCCTTTTCCTTACCGATTCAGCCCCATCAGTCCAGCCAAGTCAGATGTCCTCCTGATCATAACAGCTCTTATGGAATTGGCTACATAGCGTCAGCCACTTCCAACACCCTGATCAAAAGATCTCCACACACAAAACAGAGACTATAGATGTTTCTATTTTCCTAGTAAGAATCACCTAAATAACACCCACCCAAAAGGCCTGAAGGAAATCAGAGTTGTCAGCTGACCAAATACACAGTGAGATGAATATGCTCCCCTTGCCTGAGGACTAACCAGCAGGACAGCCATCCTCATGCCTCCTTTGCAGAAAACGAGCACCACCCCTTTATCTAAGACACTGTGTGAGCATGGGCACCCCGAGAAGAAGGCACGAGGTGGCTCTCACTGAACAAACACATCTGATTTGCAAACCTTCTGTGCTCTGGAGACAAGACCACTGCTGTATAGCTACCAGCCACACAACCTCACAGGGGCCTTCTCCCTCACCTGACAGGTCACCAGAGGGTGACCCCTTCACCACACGGTGCTCCTTGCCGACCCCACCAGGCTGCCCTTCTGTGGCGCACCTGCCACGACTCTGTACTAACTACAGATGAAGGAACATGTTAGGAAAATGAAGCCTTCCTCTCTGACAGGGCAACTGAAAGATTCTCACACCAAACTTCCCAAAAAGTCAGTAAGAAGTGGCTGGATCCTCAACAGTACATTAAAAAGATTATCCACCATGACAAGTTAGGATTTATCCCAGGGATACAAGGGTGGTTCAACATTTGCAAATCAATCAACGTGAAAGAACAAATCAATAAGAGAAGAGAGAAGAACCACGTGGTCCTCTCAATTGATGCAGAAAAAGCACCTGACAAAATACAACATCTGTTCCTGATTAAAACTCTTCAAAGTATAGGGATAGAGGGAACATTCCTCAACCTCATAAAATCTATCTACAAAAAAACTCACAGCTAATATCATCCTTTTTTTAAAAAAATTTTTTTAAAGATTTTATTTATTTGACAGAGAGAAACACAGCCAGAGAGGGAACTCAAGCAAGGGGGGTGAAGAGAGAGCAGGCTTCCCGCTGAGCAGAGAGCCAGATGTGGGATTCGATTTCGGGTCTCCGGGATCATGACCTGAGCCGAAGGCAGTCACTTAACCAACTGAGCCACCCAGGCGCCCCTAATATCATTCTCAAAGGGGAAAAACTGACAGCCTTCCCTCTGAGATCAGGAACAAGACAAGGTTGCCCACTCTCACCACTACTGTAAAACATAGTGTTAGAAGTCCTAGCAACAGCAATCAGACAACAGAAAGAATAAAAGATATTCAAATTGGCAAAGAAGAATCAAACTCTCTCTCTTCACAGATGACATGATACGCTATATGGAAAACCCAAAGACTCTACCCCCAAACTACTAGAACTCATACAACAATTCGGTAATTTGGCAGGATACAAAATAAGTGCACAGAAATCAGCTGTGTTCTTATACACTAACAATGAAAGTATAGAAAGGGAGATCAGAGAATTGATTCCATTTACAATAGCACCAAAAACCATAATATACCTAGGAATAAACCTAACCAAAGTAGTTAAGGATCTATACTCGAGGAACTACAGAACACTCCTGAAAGAAATTGAAGAAGACACAAAAAGATGGAAGAGCATTCCATGCTCATGGATCGGAAGAATAAACATTGTCAAAATGTCTATACTGCCCAGAGCAATCTATACTTTCAATGCCATTCCAATCAAAATTCCACCAACATTTTTCAAAGTGTTGGAACAACAATCCTAAAATTTATATGGAACTAAAAAAGATTCCGAATTGCTAAGGAATTGTTGGAAAAAAAAAACAAAGTTAGGGGCAACACATTACCTGATTTCAAGCTTTATTACAAAGCTGTGATCACCAAAACAGCATGGTACTGGCATAAAAACAGACAAATAGACCAATGGAACAGAGTAGAGAGTCCAGATATGGACCCACAAATCTATGGTCAAATCATCTTCAACAAAGCAGGAAAAAATATCTAATGGAAAAAAGACAGTCTCTTCAATAAATGGTGCTGGGAAAATTGGACAGCCATGTATAGAAGAGTGAAAATAGACCATTCTCTTATGCCACACACAAAGATAAACTCGAAATGGATGAAAGACCTCAACTGAGGCAGGAATCTATCAAAATCCTAGAGGAGAACATAGGCAGTAACCTCTTTGACATCATCCACAGCAACTCCTTACAAGACACGTCTCCAAAAGCAAAGGAAACAAAAGTGAAAATGAACTTTTGGGACTTCATCAAAATAAAAAGTTTCTACACAGCAAAAGAAACAGCCAACAAAACAAGGAGGCAACCCACGAAATGGGAGAGGATATTTGCAAATGACACTACAGACAAAGGGCTGATATCCAAGATCTATAAAGAAGTACTCAAACAAGGGCGCTTGGGTGGCTCAGTGGGTTAAAGCCTCTGCCTTCAGCTCAGGTCATGATGTCAGGGTCCTGGGGTCGAGGCCCACATTGGGCTCTCTGCTTGGCAGGGAGCCTGCTTCCTCCTCTCTCTCTGCCTGCCTCTCTGCCTACTTGTGATCTCTCTCTCTGTCAAATAAACAAATAAAATCTTAAAAAAAAAAAAAAGAAGAAATACTCAAACTCAACATCCAAAAAGAAGATGATCACATCAAAAAATGGGCAGGAGACATGAAGAGGCACTTTTCCATAGAAGACATACAAATGGTTAACAGACACATGAAAAAATGTTCAGCGTCACTAGCTATCAGGGAAATTTAAATCAAAACCACATTGAGATACCACCTTACACCAGTCAGAATGGCCAAAATGAACAAGTCAGGAAACAACAACTGTTGGAGAGGCTGCGGAGAAAGGGGAACTCCCTTACACTGTTGTTGGGAATGCAAGTCGGTGCAGCCGCTTTAGAAAACAGAGATCCTTAAAAACTTAAAAATAGAGCTACCCTATGACCCTGCAATTGCACTACTGGGTATTTACCCCAAAGATATAGATGTAGTGAAAAGAAGGGCCATACGTACCCCAATGTTTATAGCAGCAATGGCCACAATCACCAAACTGTGGAAAGAGCCAAGGTGCCCCTCAACAGATGAATGGATAAAGAAGATATGGTCCATATATACAATGGCATATCATGTCGCCATCAGAAAGGATGAATATCCAACTTTTGTAGCAACATGGACGGGATTGGAAGAGATTATGCTGAGTGAAATAAGCCTAGTAGAGAAAGTCAAGTATCACATGGTTTCACTTACTTGAAACTTGAAACTATAAGGAGTAATATAGAGGACAGTAGGAGAAGGAAAAAAATGAGAAGTGGGGTAAATCAGGGAGGGAGACAAAACATAAGAGACTTTGGATTCAGAAACAAACTGAGGGTCTTGAAGAGGAGGAGGTGGGGGGAGAGGCAAGCCTGGTGGTGGGTATTGAAGGCACGTATTGCTTGGAGCACTGGGTGTGGACATAGACAGTGAATCGTGTGGACATAGACAGTGAATCTTGTGAACACTGAAAAATAAATAAATAAATTCATTTTTTTAAAAAAAGTAGCTGGATCCTATGTGTTCACTGTACTTTACTGGGCAAAAGATCACCTTGAAAGGAGGGTAAAAAAAAAAAAAGAAAAGAAAAAGAAAAGAAAAAAAAAAAAAGAACAGAGGGTGGAAGGAGACCTGAGGCGCTGGGAAAGGGTAGGAGGCCACTTGGAGCACTGGCTCAGCACATTTCCTCCCTATCCAGCAAACCCCAACCATACATAATACTGGTGAGGTAGCATTTTTGCTGCCCAACTAAGGAGACATAAGGTGCACAGTTATTGCCCTGAGGTCTGGAAGAGCTCCGTTCAGCACCGAGTGGGTGATACCCTCCCCTATGAGGCCTCCCTTTGGAACCCGGTGACGCTAGCCTTCTGGAGGCATTAGGAATGACTCAGCATCAGGCTGCAGGCAAGGACTCTCCTCTCCAGCTATCTGGAAGGAAGAGCTAGAACATTCTCTCTCTTACAAGCTTTTGGAAGCCTGGAGGAAGTTGGCATATTTTGTATTTGTTGACTAGTAAAAGAGAACCTTTGAAAACGATTATCATTCAAACTCTTTGCAAAATGTCAGCTGGTGTGTCTCCATTATATAAAATAGCCTCGTTCTCATCCCCCGGGCTCGCACCTTCCCTTGTCACATCATTTTGTCTGACTTTTGGCCTTTACATTAATTAGTACTGGATAAAAGCATTGGGGGAGAGGGTTGGGGATAAAAAGCTTCAGTCTGAATTCAGTTCTTCATTTCCAACATCTGTGTCACTGAACTGCTTCAGATACTTTTATGTAAACTGAAGAGAAAAAAAAGAGCTCTTTCTATACTGCAAGTTATTAAGGGAAGATAAACAATTTATAATTCAAAAAATTATACAAAAATTATCTTTGGATTTCTGTAGCTATAATATGCCCAGTTACCATAACTGCTTTTCTATTTCTATTCTAAAGAATCCAGATTTGTTTTTTCACCAGTAGTGAACTGCTCAGAACCTAGGGTAAACTGTTTATAGATTAAATTCTATTCCAATGCCAAGGACAACACTTGCTTTGTGGAGGCACCCTATGGTGATTTTTTTCTCGTACACGGAAGAATCTGATTGCAAAGCTCTTAATTTAAATATAGATTTTCATATAATAAGTCTTTACCTATAATCAGAGGCTCATTCGTTGCTGGGCTTTTTCTGTGGGCCACGTTCATTATGAAGAAGAAACTTTGATTAAGCCTATCCTTGCCTGTAGTGCTTTGCTGTGAACCTTACAAAGCAGGTTGAATTGATGAGATCCCTGGGAGTTTATAAGACGAAACATGCAGCTGCAGACACAGAGACATTTTCATAACTCATATTGAGAGCTCACATGGAATAACGTAATAAAGCAAAGGCGACTGTATCAGCAGAGACATTAAGTGTTTGTTTTATTAGGATAGAGTGGTAGATAAAGAAACTCAGTTCAGTGCTTGAGCTCGAGGATACCACAAAGCACGTGTCACTTAGCTTCCATGTCCCATCGTCATTACTGCTTCACCCGGCAGTTTAAAGGAAATTTTAAGTGCCCGCTATACTACTGTGACTCTGTAGATTGTGACTTATTGATATTTGGGGGGAATTTCAGTCATTACCCAGAGTAGTCAGGCTCAGGCCAGTTGAGGATGAAGCCCCTGAGTAGACGAGGGACAGGGGGCTTCTGTTGTAGAGTCAAGAAGAGAGCATTTCCATGTTTTTCATTTAAAACATTTTCTGAATGTTTTTCAAAGTTTAGAGGAATATTTATTTCTCAGCAAAGAAATACTATCCTTGCTTTACAAAGGCTTTTGTGTGAAAGGTTTTAGGTAGGTCAATTTTTGAAAATCACATTGCTGAAAATTCAGAATTGGCTCTATTATTTTAAGGAGTCCTCTTATTAGTTTTCCAGCATTATGAATACTTTTTCATCATAGGAACAAAAGGTGGCGTCTAATTTACCTGATTCTAAGTTCGATTTTGGCCACAGGTTTCCTGTGTACCAAAGTACTGGTCATAGCTTGCATTAGGATCATGTCATGTAGGACTATACTCTCTGTTTGGCCCACTCATTAAGGCCCGTGGAAAGTAAGGCAAAGACTGAGAAACTGTGTCCTCTTAGAGTTTCCCAATCCACACTCAGAGTTTTAAGACTGTATTCACAATTTCTACCAATTACACAAAATCTTGCCTCTTCTATGTTAGAACAGCTCTTTCTTGGGGCGCCGGGGTGGCTCAGCTGTTAAGCGTCTGTCTTCGGCTCAGGTCATGATCCCAGGGTCCTCGGATCGAGCCCCGCATCAGGTTCCTGGCTCAGTGGGAGGCCTGCTTCTCCCTCTCTCACTCCCCCTGTTTGTGTTCCCTTTCTCGCTGTGTCTCTCTCTGTCAAATAAATAAAATCTTTTAAAAAAACCCATAGAACAGTTCTTTCTTAATTCCTACATGTTAAGCTGTTGAATACCAAAGATTTAAACTAAGAAAAATGAATATGTTATAAGAAAAAAGAACTGTAGCCCCCAGGATCATAAAATTTGAGATTTAGAATGCAGTCTTGTTTATCATTTTAAAGATGAGAGATTTACAAGTGGCTTGCCCTTAGTCACACAGTTAATTAGTAGCTTAACTAGAAAATTCCATTTTTTTCCCCTACATGTCAATTTCTACCATAAACAAAAGAAAGATTCGTATGAAGTGTACAAGTTCAACAAAAAGATAAAGTAGAACCCAGAGTTCCAACTTGGGGACAGAGAAAGTGAAACTAGGGTTCATAGCAAACTGATTGAAGAGCCTTAGCCCTAGACCAAGTTTCCCAAAGAACCGATAACAAGTGGAAATCAATTTGACCAGGGAAAGGTAGGAACATTTAGTAAAATCTGAGAAAGCTAGGGACACCTGGGTGGCTCAGTGGTTAAACCGCTGCCTTTAGCTCAGGTCATGAGCCTGGAGTCCCGGGATTGAGCCGGGACTTTAAAAAAGATTTTTTTAATCTTAAAAAAAAAAAAAAAATCCAAGAAAGCTAGAAAAGAAGCATCCTGGATTTGAATGTGGCTCCAAAATATACTTGCCATGTGGCCTTGGACAAGTAAATTTAATCTGAGCTCATTTCCCACCCTCCCCCACAGACCTCTTTTAATCAGAGCAGGCAGATCTCCGTGATCTGTGCCAAGGGCCCCTGTTGTTTTGGCTACAGATTAAGGGATGAGACATCCAAAGCTAAATTAAGACAACATTGACTTAAAAGATGGACTGGTTCAAACTGCCGAAGGCTATTCTAATTTGGCTAGTGACTACCTGACTCAGTCAGATGCCTCCCCCGAGAACTCAAGCAGCTTGACTTTGCTAGAGAATCAAGAGGCTAGAGAATCAAGAGGCTAACAGAAGCCAAGAGACCCATCATAATACTGGAAAGTATTGTCCCAGCCCTGAGCAAGCAATGATTTCATGATGTTGTTGACTGCTTATCTTCCATATAATAACGTATAGTCTAGATTAGGGTTTCTCAATCTTGGCACTATTGATATTTTGGGCTGGGTAATTTCTTATTATGGAGAGTTACCCTATGCATTATGGGATAATGAGCAGCATCCTTGGCTTCTACCCACTAAATGTCAGTAACACCCTGCCCCCAGGTTTTGACACTGAAAAACAGGTCCAGACATTGCAAAATGTCCCCTCGGGCAGAGGGGGCAAAACTAGCTTCTGGTTAAGATCCATCTTTCCAGATTAAGGCACTGTTGTGGGTACTGGGAACACAAAGATACAATCCCAGTCCTTGAAAAGCTCCAGTAGCGTGAGAAATACATGTGACACTATGGATGGGCAACGTCCCTGGCACACTCCAGGCAGAGAGACTGTGAGCAAAGCCTCAGGAAGATAAAAGACTCTCCCGAAGGTCTGTCAGCGACTCAAGGGGGCTGCCCTGCTGCCCAGGGCTTCCATGAGCAAGAAGGTAATAATAAACTCCCACTATCTCCCACCTTCTCCCGGAATGAACTCTTAAGGGAGGAGTGTGGGGCGCTCTACTGGCGACCACTACGGAGCTGAACTGTACTTCTGTGTAGGTGAGCCTCTAGGCCATCGGACACTAGGGGTGCCTTGAGAGCTGATATTCGACCAGGATTGTCAGGTTTACAATGGAAGGCACCAGAGTCTTCTCCTCTGCCCTGCTTCTGCCTAGCATTAAAGTGGCTAAGTGACACAAGCCCCCCATGGTTATGGATTGGAGAACTGCTTACCAATTAGTTGGTAATACAAACAGATGAAGCATGGTATGTGAAACGTGTTTGCAGGTCTGGTCTCACTGTAGGAAAATTTACAAAGCTGAGTCAGAATCTCTACAGTGCTGTGAAGTTAATGTTTCTCAGCAACAGTAAAATTTTTGAGCTAGTGGGGGGGCTGGGGGCGGCAGTGAGTCAGAGTTGATGCTGTATTGGTCAAGAGCATACATGGGTCTAAGGCAGGGGGATACAGTGAAACGTAGTGGACTGGGGACACCCAAGCTCCAACCCCTAGTCTTCCTCATAACTGGCTCTGGGGACTAGGCAACTTGCCCTCTAAAAACTTTGACAACTCAGCTCCTGTTAGCTAAGTTGAATATAGGCGGCAAAATGCATCCATCTTTGGTGTTTTGTTTGAAGGGTTTTGACAACTGAACCCACAAATGTGGCCATCACACAAAACAAGCTGCAAAACATTTCCCCCCTCCTCCCTGCCACCCAGGCAACCACTTTCTAATTTCTTTCCCCATAGGTTAGTTTTACGAGATCTTGGATGTCACATAAATGGAATTAGAGGATGTGTATTCTTTGATGTCATGGTTCTTCTACTTAATGTTTCTAGAGTCATCCGTGCTGTTATGTGTATCCGGGTATTGCTCCTTTCACTGTTGCATCGTATTCCCCATAGTGCAAGTACACCACCATTTGAGTAGCTATTATTCTCCTGTTGATAGACATTTGGGTTGGGTCCCATTTTCAGCTATTCTAAATCAGGCTGCTAGTAACACCATCATTTATGTCTTTTCATAAACACGTTTTAATTTCTTTTGAGTAACTTCGTCTTTAAAATAGCAGGTTGGGGCATCTGGGTGGCTCAGTTGGTTAAAGCCACTGCCTTCAGCTCAGGTCATGATCCCGGAGACCGGGGATCGAGTCCCACATCGGGCTCTCTGCTCGGCGGGAAGCCTGCTTCTCCCTCTCTCACTCCCCCTGCTTGTGTTCCCTCCCTGGCTGTGTTTCTCTCTGTCAAATAAATAAAATCTTTAAAAATAAATAAATAAATAAACAAACAAACAAATAAATAAATAAATAAAGCAGCAGGTTGTCCTATGATGGTGGGATGGATTTCTCTTCAGGTAGCTTGGATTGCCACAAGGGTAAAGGGAGCAGAACAGAGCAAATGCAAGACTCTTCCCATCATGTTTCCACCTGGATTGATGATAAGGCATTTGTCAAGGTATCATGTGAAGGGAGGGTTTCATACAATATCTGAAAGCCACTGCAGTAGACACTTGTTAATATCCCTTCTAGCTCTAAGAATCTATGATTCTTTAATGGGTGGGAGGAAAATATTTCACAGTTTATACTTAAATTATGTCCTCTAAATTCTTCCATGACATTCTCCTATTCAAATTCCTGCAATGGATCCTGCATTGCATGGAAAATACAATACAAATTCATCAGTGAGGCATTTGCAATCGCTCTCCCAGTCAGTCTGGATATTTTTCAAGGACCATCTCCAATGCTTCACTTTCCTCCCTATTCCAATCACAGGACTCCATTGTCTCACAAAACAGAGCTGGTACTATCCAGCTCTGTACCTTCACCCTAGCTATTTCTTTTCTTTTTTTTTATTAACATATAATGTATTATTTGCTTCAGGGGTACAGGTCTGCGAATCATCAGTCTTACACAGTTCACAGCACTCACCATAGCACACACTCTCCCCAGTGGCCATCACCCAGCCACCCCATCCCTCCTACCCCCAGGAATCCTGTTTGTTTCCTGAGATTAAGAGTCTCTTATGGTTTGTCTCCCTCCCTGATTCCATTTTGTTTCCTTTTTCCTCCTCCCTATTCTAGCTCTTTCTGCTACCACAATACTCTTGTTGATCTCACCTGCCAACGTCCCATCCTTTGCTTTTAAACCAGATCAAAATCCACACTCTTACACAAACCCAGGATAAGTTTCTGCATTATCTGTGCATATATAGTGTCGCAGTGATGGGTGGGTGTACCTAGATGCTCGCTTCTAAATTGCAAGAGCCAGAGACCGTCTCCTTCCCTCTCTCTCTCTCCTTTGATTCATGTATAACACCAAGAATAGTCCTCTTTCATACAAGGCTAAAATCAATACTGGCTGAATGTGATTTGTAAGTATGTATGATTGTTATTTTCCTAAAGCTTTAAGTCAAGTGAAAATTCAGGCTGTTCACAGAAAGAGCAAAACCTGAAGGACATCCATGGAAACTTCACTTGCAAGCTTACCTTGCTCAGTGACCTTTCAAATGCATGGTCAATTTTGTAAATCTTGCCTCCCACAAAACTACCACTGGCACAAATGGCCCATTGAAAACTACTGCTGATTTTCTTTCAGGAAATTGGGGTGTGATTTCATGTCAAAGCCCAATAATATCTCAAAAAAAAAAAAAAAAAAAAGCAAGCACGGTGCTCATTTCTGCCCCAGGGGCTAGAGCAACTGCTACCGGGCACTGCGATGAAAGCCCAGTCTGACTCCTATTGACCCATTCTTCACCTCAAATGTTTCCTTCCTTAGCTTCAGATGCTGTTCCTTCCCTTCCTTTTTATATCAACTCAGGAAAACTGAAAGAAAGCCATTTGTATTCCTTAAACTACCCCCTCAAAATCAATCTCATTACTCTTTAGAATGAGTTTGCATCGACCATAAATCCTCCAACTTTTATGTGTCCTGGAAACCTTACGACATAACAGAAAAATAGATAATATCCATCAAGAAAACATGCATCGAAGCAAAAGAATGGATTAATGTCTTTTGGAAGATTCCACCGAAACCTGTGCCAAATAATAAAATTTGGAAAAGGACTAAGCTATAGAGAAGCATTCCAGAGGATTGATTATTTTTCCCCAAGTAACCCTTTAAGCACCAAAACCCTACTCCATTCCCCTCAACCATCATTTTAAATTAAAGAGTAATAAAAAGTATAACAATTTCCTGTGTTGCTAAGTAGGCTGTGTTAAAAAGAAATTCATTTTGGGGCGCCTGGGTGGCTCAGTCACTAAGCGTCTACCTTTGGCTCAGGTCATGGTCCCAGGGTCCTGGGATCAAGCCCCACATCGGGCTCCCTGCTCGGCAGGAAGACTGCTTCTCCCTCTCTCACTCCCCCTGCTTGTGTTCCCTCTCTAGCTGTGTTTCTCTCTGTCAAATAAATAAATAAAATATTTAATAAATAAATAAAATAAAATAAAAAGAAATCCATTTTATCTCTAAGTTTCACGATCTTCATTAGGTAGTCCATTGACATGCTAGCTGGTCACAGCAGAATGCCTGAGGAGGACTTGAATAGGGCAGTGTCTGGAGTTATTAACTCTGTGCTGACCACAGGAAGATGTTTGTGAATCCTGGCTCTGCTGTCCTGACCACGGGCTGTCAGAAGGCCACATCTCACCACTGCCTGTAGCCGGGCTCTTCTTGCTCTCTACTTTTCTGTTTCCACTCACACAATCAGGTGTATCCAAATGGTGTCCAAAATGAAAGTAAATCATTTTTCCAGGAAAAACAGAATGTCTTTTTGATGAGTAAGGAGCATGAATATTCATGCTTGTGTAATTCAAATATAAATGGGGGCATAAAACCAGTAGAAAGTAAAACCTCATGAGGGTACAGGGGTGTGTGTGGGAGGGGAAGCGAGTAGAGGGAAAGAAATGAACCAGAGAGTGAAGGCTTTCTGATCAAAATGCAAATAATATTATTGGCAGCCATCAGGCATATTTCACCCAAACTTGAAATCTACAGAGGTCCCTCCACTACAGCCTTAGTCAGAAGCTGATGCCCCCAAAGGCTGCAGAAAGCATGTTTTTATTTATTTTTTACTTTCTTTTATTGTATTATGTTAGTCCCCATTAGTCTTTGATGTAGGCATGCTTTTAGAAGGGAGGTGAGGATGGGGCTGGGCACTTGTTGCAAGGACCAGAAACAGAAAACTGGCCTTTAAGAAGCTATTTGTATTCCTTAAACCACCCCTCAAAATCTATCTATCACCAGCAGGCACAGAGACTCAAAACTCTCTCCCACTGGCTGAGCAGTCTATTAGGTGGAAACAGCCAGCTGCGGGAGTCATCACAGGACCCTACGGTCACTGGGCAGAGAAAGCCGGTGCCCAGCACTACAGGACAACAAAGCATCTGTCGGCCCACCACACGGCCCCCAGCGTGGTCCTTCGAAGGAATAATTCTTATCTCTCTCCTGATCAAATCTCTCCCACGACATCCCAGAGCAACCAGGGTTAAATGCAGACTCGCTGGTCAGGGCCCCATGTGCTCCACGTCCCATGACATTTCTGCTCTCCAACATCCCAAGCTTGCCCTCACCCATGGCCTGGGTGCTGGCTCCTCCTCCTGCTGCAAGTATTTTGACCCCAGATCTCTGCAGCGTCATCTGCATCTCAAATGCCAATCCTCCAAAAGGCTTTTCTTAACTACTCAGAACACGGCCACGGAATACTCCTAATGACACCTATTAGCGCCTGAAAGGATCTCAGTGGGACTTATTTTCTGTCCTTTTCTCTAAAACAGTAGTTCCCAGCTGTGGGTATTTTCCCCTCGAGGGGACATCTGCAATGTCTAAAGACATTTTTGGTTGTCTCTGCTGGGAGAGGAAGGAGGAAAGCCTCCTGGCATCTTGTGGCTGGAGCCAGCAATGCTGTCAGATGTTCTACAATGCACAGAACAATCCCACAGCCAAGAATTGCCTTGCCAGGAGTGTCAACAGTGCCTTAGCTGAGTGACCCTGGAGTGCAATGGAAGCTCCTCGGGGCTGACGCCGTTCCATAAACTGCTGAGCCCCCTGTGACTTTAACACTACCTGACACACAGTAGGTGCTCCATCAACATTTGTGAACCTACTAAGCGACTGTTGTTCCTGGGATTCACCCATGTGGACTGGGCGTCTCATTGCCAGGCCGTATTATATCAATAGCTGTATATTATCTGTAGCATATATGTGTGTATACTATTCATATCCATTTATGTTTACGTATCTCCCCAGCAGTTATAAGTACAGCGCGCTATGCTCTGTTACTGGTTATTCTCAAATAATCCTTTTGATGTCACTACAAATTTGATAGTTAAAAGAATCTTCTCAGGCTAACGGCTCCTTAACAGGAAGTCCAGAGCTGATGTTTGCCTCTGAGCACCGAGCACCGGAATCGGGCAGACAAGGTCAATAGGGGCCCTTCTAAAGCGGTGAGCCAGCTCAAGGGTTATTCCAGTCTGGGTGGGCCACGTGTGAAAAATGGGCTTTGTGAGATTGAGGGTGGTAGGTCTACATTGTGTTAATGTAGCTAAGCGAGAACTGTTTCCCACACTTGACTCCCTGCACTGCTCCGGGTTAGCAGCGACCTCGGAGGCATTCTGGGTGAGATGGAAAGAAGGAGCGTCGCCTCAGCTGTGTTCCTTGTGTGTTGGACAGGCCGGTACAGGGTGCCATGGGGGCTGCAGCACTTGCATGCCATCGTTGACCGCCGGCCACCTCCTTGTCCAACAGTCAGCAAATGGGCCTGCCCAGCCCTCTCTTCAATGCCTCCTTGGCCTCCTCTGACTCCCGGCCACGTGCACGCTCAGTTCTGTGCTGAAAGTTGGCCCCGTCGTGGACATTGTTTGACGGCAGCAAGAGGCCAACATGGCTGCTAGTCCACACACATGGATGCCAGGTGATCCTCATGGGTTCCACTTCACCTTTGTCTCCTCACCTTCACATCCATCTTTCCTCCACACTGCCTGCCCCACCGACCCCAGGCTGCAGGATCAGTCACAGAGGTGACAACCTTCCACTGCTTAACCAGATCCCACAACCACATCATGGAAATCCAGATGATAAATCCTATTGGCTCTGCTCTCCTGATCAAATCCTAACTGAGACACTTGAGAGGATGCTTTGGTGGCCTTTCCACATCCTTCCATATTCTGAGACATGTTCCATGTTGACAAAATTGCCACATAGTTGGGGTCCAGGAAGATGGGATCTTATTAGAAGGAAATGGATTTTAGCATGCGGATACACTCAACTTTGACTCCAGATAATTAGAAAATGACTTATTAAATCACATAAAGTGGTCATATTTACATAGGGCCTATGGTTATGATTCTTTCCATCTTTTTAAATGTCACTGGGGTTGATTTTGATGAAACAGGCCAGGTGCATGGCTCTTTGTAGCATCTGATGATTTCGTTTCCCTTTATCAAAATCACTTGTGCCACAACATCCTCACCCTCCCACTCAGATGTTAGGTGAGGAGCCCTTACATCAATGGGCACACATGGCTTGCAATGTTTAATGACCATCCCCCAAGTGACTAAACTCACTGGGAACAAGAGCAAGAGGTAAGACGGAGGCTCTGTATGCCCCCATCCTCCACAACTAATCTTTATTCTGTGCCTGTAACTCTATGCATTTAAATCTTTTGCCTTTGTCTTGACAACCGCCTCATGAAGTCCATTTTAGTAAACATTCTGCTCAGTAACTCCTGCACCATTTTTCCAATGATGAAATAGAACACTGCTAGCATGCGATGTTCCAGGGCAGATCGCTCATTGTTTGGCCTCTTCTCCATTTTTCTTGAACCGTGTTGCAAAGATGACAGACTTAAATGACCTTTGCAGAATCTGACAGGTTATGAAGCCAAATTAGCCAGCACAGGGTCAGAAGGTACAAACCACTGAGGAATGGCTTTCAGCAGGTAAAGGCTTAGAGCTCAGACAGGTGGCTGACACCGGCAGCCCAGGACTGGTGGCGGACGAGAGCTGGCTCAAGAGACCAGTCCAACACGAATGCTGGGGACAGCAGGGATCAGCAAGCAGGATGGAAGCTGATGAGGCTGGTAGACAGGGACAGGTTTCTATCTTGTAGCTCTCTTACACACACACACACACACACATATAGTTAAACATCAACCTACTTGAGCAAACAATGAAAAGATGAGGACATCGGCCACTCACCAAACTGGCCATCGCTCACAAGCAACATTCCTCGGGCCTGATTCTCTCTGTGAACCAAGCTCCTGTCTTCTCCACGGCGCTCACAGGCACATGTGGCTTGAAGAACTTTAATAGCCTTCCAATTCAGACAGTGCAGTGATATTACACCTTTTAAAAGTAGCCGGGATAGGGGTACCTGGGTGGCTCAGTCGTTAAGCATCTGCCTTCGGCTCAGGTCATGATCCCGGAGTCCCAGGTTTGAGCCCCACATCAGCCTCCCCGCTCAGCAGGAGGCCTGCTTCTCCCTCTCTCACTCCCCCTGCTTGTGTTGCCTCTCTAGCTGTGTTTCTTGCTGTCAAATAAATAAATAAAAATCTTTAATAAAAAATAATAAATAATAAAAGTAGCTGGGATAGAATGGATTATTGACCCCAACTTTTGATGCTTCTGCATCCATGCCTTGTCCCAGCCCCATAAATGAGTAGTGAACTACCCCACCCCTGACTTTGGGCTTGGCTCTGGGACTGGTTTTGGAAGTGACAGCATGCCAGTTCCAAGCCAAAGCCTAGGAGATGTGAAGAGCCTGCCCTGGCTGGTCCACGGGTCCAAGGAGGAGGAGAGGCTAATGGAAGAGAGCCTCACTGAGCCACACACCTGTGATAAGATGTAGAGGGCCTGGTTATTGCTGCCGGAAGTTGGGCAGCCTGGCAGAGCCTGGCCAGACCCCCGCTAACATGCCCCCACACAGTAATAACCAAGTCTGGGGGCAGTCACACAGGAAGAGCAAACTGTTAGAATGCGTGAACCCTTTTACAAACAAAACCTATAAATTAATCAGGTAAAGTGGATCTGTTCTATTTGAGGCAGGGCATAGGTCCTTGAGCCCCCTTGTCCCCCCTCATTATGACCATGTCTGAGGCACCTCCACAAACCACAGTCGGAAAGCAATTACTGTAACGGAATGTGCACTGGATCGGGAAATGGAAGTCCTGAGTTTGAACCCACTCTGTGTCATTCAACCACCTTTGAGATTCAGTTCCTACCTACATGAAGAAAAGGGGAATAATAACGCACCATGCTAGTCAGCCAATCTCTGACATTGATTAGGTAAGGCCGTGTGCACAAACACAGGTGCACCGATAGACAGTATCATAGTCATCATCACCACCCCTTCCCGTGACCGCCCACGTGGTCGGTAGACTTGCCACAGCTGCCCTTCACCAGCACTGAAGCCGAAGTGGGTATGTTTGGGGGGCTGACAGAGGACAGGGCCGGCAGCTTCCAACTGTCCCTCCCAAGACCCCCACGGACTTCAGATGAAAAGTGGAATAACACATAATTATTTTCTACAATTTGTTTTAAGTGTATGACAAATTACAGATACAAAGTGTTCTTATCACTTTGTGTGTTTTCTTCTGTTCAAGGCAATAAGAAATGATCTACGGAGCTTAGGCTTTGGTGAAGCAAGAGAGACACACACAGATGAGGGACTCTCTGGAATTGTTCTCGGAAGTCAAGGGCCCATTTGTGCCCACGGGACACTAAAGCATAACAGATGAGACGAGGGCTTTGGAAACAGACCAGTCTGGGTGAGGCCTGGAGCTACTTACTAGCTGTACAACCTGGCTGGCAAGTCTTTTAATTTCTGTCAACCTCAGTTTCCTTATCTGAAAATGGTGATTATATTATCTATGCATCAGATTATTGGAAGGATTAACTGAAACAATATCTACAAAATAATTAGTGCAGTTTCTAAGAACCCAATAAACAATTACCGTTGTATTTATCAATGGACGAGGGACTACTTTATGCCCATTATTCTGCCCTCAGAGGACAGTTATGATTGCTGTGACATGGCAGGTCTTCTAAATAAGAGCCTGGGCTTTGGTGATTGATGAATGAAGCTTAGCATCCTGCCTTGCTGTTACTCAGCCGTTTGGTGACCTTGCACACAGCAGAACCTCCTAGCCCCTGAAGTGGAAACCAGGTCCTAGCCCTGGAAGACTTGACAGCCAGCCTTGTAGTGGGGTTTGCATCCAGACAGATGACCAGAACCACCACCAATGGGCAACATGAATGAAATGCAAGCACAAGTGCTCTAGGAACAAACACAGGGAGCAGCTAAAGAGCAGCGATGCCGCGTGTTGGACAGGGGGGCTGTGAGACCAGCCCCCCGTCCTCCAGGCCCATCTGTGGCTGGAAGCGCAAACACTCCTCACCAATCAACATGGTAATGCCACCATCTGCCCAGCATGACAACTACCATCGGAATAAACCTCATGCATTTTACAGCCATATTTCTGTAAGACCCAGAGCCCTGCCAGTGGATTCTGGCCCCCAGAGTGATTAGACCAAAGACACAAACAGCTTCATAGCCAAAGAGGAGGGCCAAACTGAGAAACTGCCCATAGGCAGGAACCCACCCAATTCTTTTGATGTTTGTAGTTAAGAAACATCCTGGACATACAGTAAAATCTACCAGATCACCAGGTGAAGTCTGCCAGTTCTTATGGGCCACGGTGATTCAGGAAAGTGGTCTATCTGCTCCTTTGAGGCTCCCTTTTTGAGTCCAAGCTGAATGGCTACCTGAAACTCCCTTGAGCTCCATACTCCCCCCCACCAAAGCTGCTGGTCACACACATACAAATGGGGTCCTCCTCAGGCCTCTTGATCTGCAGGGGCAGTACCCTCTGGCAGGAAAAGGCATTTTATCAAAACCCTGCTGGGGGTGTCAGGCACAGTGCATAATGGCGATGGCCTAGAAATTTTAGCACCCTCGTGTGGCTCTGTTACTCAAGCTCTATTTTAAAGAGATAAATGTGGACAGAGTAGATGACCCATCCTGTCTCCCCAAATTGAGATTCTATTTGATATGTGATGTATAAGAGGCAAACTATATAGAAACGCTATGAATTCTACCAGAAGGTCTACAAATTTAGCATTAATTACCACTTTCCTTCCACATGGCGTGGCCATTCAACAGTTAATTTTTTTTCCGGTCATCCTGGAAGGATAACAGCAAGAACATCCCTCCACTTCCGAGATGGTATCTGTCAGCACTTCCATACCTTTTTCCCACATAAGGAGAGTTGGATGTAATTTACTTTAGCTGAAAAGAATTGGTTTCTTTTTACAGTAACTGTGGAAAAGAAAATGTTATTCACTAAAAGCAAAGGGGGCAGAGAGAGGCAGGAGAGAAGGAAGACAAGGGTCACCGAACATTACAAACCAAGGCCCTCCTCTCAAAGAGCTCAGTGAGGCAAGATTAGAGTGTCTTCAAAGTCAGACAGGACTTTGGGCTTGATTTGGGGAGCTACAAGAAGGCGTCAATAGTGCTAGGTAAGCAGGTGACCTGGTGAAAGAAGTGTTTGGGCCTGGTTTGGTTAGTCCAATGGATTTGAGAAATACAAAGGTCAAGACAAGGAGGCAAGTGAGAAAGCTGGTAGACTTGAGACCCTGATAAGATGAAGGCCTGGAAAAGTATGGGCCATGCCTCCTGTACCCGCCCCCACCCCCGCCTCCTGTACCCCACCCCCCGATCTCACCCAGTCTTTGTGGTGATGATCTGGGTCGACGGAGATAAAGAATCAGGGAAAAGCTCTTTTGCCTTCAGAATTTCTGATTTTAGTTACTGTTTATTCCATAGCCCTAGCTATCCAAGGCAACAGGTTATAAAGAATTCAGGTAGAAATTTTACATAGAAAATAGCAAAAGAATGTACGGGTTGGCATAAGCAGGGAAAATATGCTGGCTCTACACTCTGGTTGCCAATGAACTGATTGCTAATGAGAGTGGAAGATGGAAAGGGAAGAGGCAAGAAAACAGACAATGGCTCCAGCCAAGGCCTTTAGACAGGACAGACTTGCTCCCAAGAGAGTCAGAATACCCTCTCACTTCCTGTCCCCGTGCATCTGCACACAGTGGGGCAGAGAGAGGAGGGCACTGGGACACACAGACCATGGTGGCCACAGCAATAGGAGAGACGCTGTTCTCTACTGCCCAGAGCACCAAGAAAAAGAGAGGGTCTATTTCCATAGATCCACAGTTTATTAGCAGGGTAACTTGGGGCAACATACTCTAAGTTGTTTTAAGAGTCTTTACGTGTGAACTAGAGATAACGTGATCCTTGGCCAGGTGGTAAGCACTAAACAAGAACTTATGTGCCAAACAGCCAACAAGGTCTGCAATACAGCGAGCCAGGTGAGTGTGTGAGTCTGAACAAGAGAATGTCACAGGGATAGCTATAACATTGATTTTTAAGGAAAGATTCACAGTCTTCTTCAAAAAACAGCATACATTCCACATCAGCAAGTTTTATTTTTGGCTAATAAATCCATCTTCTTACTAGTCAGTGACGAGGTAAAACGTGGTGGTGGAAGAAATCTTGGATTGGAGTCAAGCAAACACAGGCTTGAGATCTAGTTCACAGAGCACCTGTGTGGTATTGGGCCCATCACTTCCCTTCACCGCATCACCTCAGGTCCTCTGGGAGGGAGGCTGGTAGACAACCGCACAGTGAGGTGGGCCAGATGGACAAGGGGCAGCACAGTGCTAAAGCACTTAACATAGTATCTGTCCACTGCAAGGTGGTGGTAGCCACATAGTTTTTTGGGGTCTCCTGAAACCCCCACATAGAAACATATGTGATCAAATAGAAAAATTTTAAAATACATAAATAATATTTACAACAAAATTAGGTGATAAAATACCCTCCTCTGACCCCAAACACCAAAATTCAAGCAAGCAAGGATAAACCATCAACGGCTACGTGACTAGCCAACTCCTGCTCCCAGGATAGAGCTTCACACTGGAGAGAAATTCCCAAGAGAAAAATCAAAATTGAGCAAAACAGGAATAACAAAGATGAAAAAGCAGAAGATCCAAGTAACAGTGGGGAAGGAAAATAATACTAGGAAATTTCAGACAGTACGTTTTGTTTATTTTTTAACACTGCATGGATAGAAGAGGGAGTTCTGTGAAGTCAGAAAAAACTATCTGAACCAAGTCTCTTGATAAAACTTCAGGAAAATGAGCAACAGGAAGCACTGAGATCAAATTCTACTCAATATTACTATAAGGACAAGAGAAAATGGAATAAAATAACATCTCCACAGATAATAAAAACATACCAAGGAAAACAGCCTCAAAAGTCAGATCACAATTGTAATACATAATTTCTTTTTTTTTTTAAAGATTTTATTTATTTGACAGAGAGAAACACAGCCAGAGAGGGAACACAAGCAGGGGGAGTGAGAGAGGGAGAAGCAGGCTTCCCGCCGAGCAGAGATCCCGATGTGGGACTCGATCCCGGATCTCCGGGATCATGACCTGAGCCAAAGGCAGTCACTTAACCAACTGAGCCAGCCAGGTGCCCCTCTTTTTTTATATATATAAATGTGGAACACTTCACAAATTTTCATGTCATCCTTGTACAGGGGCCATGCTCATCTCTGTATCGTTCCAATTTTAGTATATGTGCTGCCAAATCGAGCACAATATATAATTTCTAAAGGTGCCAAAGACACAGAAAAATATACTAGACATAAAGAAACAAGAATAAGAACCAAAAGAAATTCAGAAATGAGGTGACAGAACTTGAGAGAGCTTGAAGTTTTAGAAAAGAAGTCTTTTCTAAGAATTTTTGTTCTCAAGGGCACAGAAGATGCTAGATTCGAATATTTCATGGTCACTCATCTGCTCTATTCCACATTATACACACACTATTCTGACTACTACCACCAATTATGATCATTAAAAAGACTTAAAAATTTTTGTGCACATTTGTTCAATTTTCCTAACACCTTATGGTTACACCAAATCTGTTATCAGATAATAGTTATTCATATGCTATATGTTCTCTCATGTACCCCTCATTTAATGTGAACTCTTAGTTTTATATATTTAATGCCTACCACCATCTCTATGTCAGGGGTTCTCTAGTTTCTTGGTTTTCTGAAACTCATTCTCCAGTAGATTCCTTAGGAAGAAAGGAGATACAGATGCCCTAGGGAAGAAGCAAAAACTCTATATTCCTGAATTGTAAACACTAGGATCAATTTGTGAAGTATTTTAACTTTATTTATATTTAAAAACATATTTAATTATAATGTATGTAAAGTCACTGTATCTGTATGTAGGTATAGAAAAAGACATGTAGATATAAATATTTCCTAGCTCCATCATGCAAAAGATGCAGGAAAAAAGACAAAGCCAGTCACCATTAGTGCCTAATTTGTGGTTTTATTTACCATTTTCTCATTAAAAGGGAGGCTTCTTGAAGAAATAGTTGATTACTGATCGAGGGTAAGCAATGTACGAGATGAGCATAGAACAAAGAAGGAAGGAGTCAGAGAACTAGAGTCAGATCAAGAAGGATCAGGAAGCAAGCCAAAGGGCCTCCCACTGGCCAAAGAGTAGGACAGTTTGAACTTTAATGAGGGTAAGGTATGCCAATGTTTGATAGCCTTCTGGTATGTTTAAGTCTGGTAGCTCAGGACATTTTAAAAAAAAAAACTGGTCATTTTCTCAACATGACAGTGAAATAATTCACCAACTTGAAAACTAGGTAAATAAAAGGAAAGCTGAGCATTTGATCTGCTTTTCATGTATGACTCTATCACTGGGGAGCCATATACTGATAGACATTTATTCTACATAAACTATTCCAGGTAAAAAGTAAAAGTGAGAATGAAATGATAGAATATTACCAATATACGCCTCCCAACAGATCCAGGTATTGAGTAACTATGAGTGATAACATCAAAAAACTGTAAAACTAGATATCCTATACCTCCTGATGAGAGGACCCAATACCACTGGTAGTCTTGGCAAGGATCAAGCTTGGGTTTGATAAAGCCTCTATAGCCAGCTGTCATGCAGGAATGGCTCCATGAGTATGCAACTGCAAAATCTACACTCTGGTAAGGTCAAATAAATCAAACATCTAGGTTCTTTAACAGACATTGCATAAAAAAGAAAGTAACAGTGAGGAGGGGGCTGCAGACGGAGAGACAAAAGGTTACTGCCAACAGGAAATACTTAACTATAGTGTCTGGGGTTGTGTGATTCAGTAATAAAACTACAAAGAGACGAGGAAGCAATTACTGTGAAATTCAGTAGTGGCTTCTTCAGAAGGAGGAAGGAACTCTGGTTGGGAAGAGGGACATAAGTGGGATTTCTGACTTGACTGGCAAAGTTCTAGCTCTTGACCTAGGTGGTAGTGACAAAAATGTCCACCTTACCATAGTTCACTAAGCTAAAGGTTCTAAAACTCCAGCCTGCCTGGGAGTCCTTTGAAGGGTCTGTTAAAACAGAGGCCCACCTCCACGGTTTATGATTTAACAGTCTACACAGAAGCTCAAACGTGTATTTCTAGCAAGTTCCAAGACAATGCTAGTGCCACTAATCTGGAGACCACACTTCAGGAATCTTTGCAGTAAGTCATCCTTACTGTCTGTTTTGTCTGCTTTGTTTTTGTTTTATGTTTAAGTCTGTGTCTTATCTTTCAATAAAAGGTGAAATGGATGGATAGATGGGTGGACAGACAGATGGACAGGTAGGTGGGCTCAGTGAGTGGGTGGCAAGAGAGGCTGACTGACAAACAGCACTAGGGGGAAAAAATCGTATCGAGCCATAGGAAGATTGCCTTAGCACCCATATGTTATATACCTGGTTCCTCTTTGCTCCGTGATGTGCTTTCCAATGTATTCACATGTTTGCTAGGTAATCTGTAACCTCTAGAGCTTTCTCTCCTAGTCATTATCTGAGAGTTTCTCAATCCAAAAGAGACATTGGAATGTACTTGGAGCCCAGGTCAAAGACAACTTATAATGGTTTATTGATAAGGTTGGCCATTATTTTGTTTTTTTCCCCCAGGAAAGATATTTTATGTGTAAAGCTATCACCCTCAGTATCTCTCTACAATCTGGAACTTTCTTATTAAAGACAAATTCATTCTACTGCATCTTCTACAAGACATCTCGCAAGAAGACTGCTGTGGGACTATTTAGAAATAATTAAACCTGGTCACACAAATTATCAATTAAATATCTATAAGCTATTTCTTATCTTCTCAACATTTACCCTCAGACCAAAATAAAAAGCAAAGTGCACTTCAGAGCCAAGAATAAAAATGTGGTATGTGTTCAAATATCAGAGGTTGAGCTTTAGTCATTTAGGTTTGGGAAATATTTCCTGAAAAGGAAAAAAAAAAAAAACCAGAAGTAGTAAATAAAGTAATAAGTGTCCTGAAATATAAAAGAGAGCAAAATTCCTAGGATTTTCAGAAAACCAAACCTTAGTTATGCAAATAGCAGAGGGCACTTGCAAGATTTATATAGCTAATTAATTCAATTCCACAACTGTTTATACGCCTGCTGCATGAAAGTACAAAAATGAATAGAACACAATCCTTGCCCTCAGGACATAAAATTGAAAAAGGAACCTCTGTCACATTTTTAACACTAAGATCAGGAAAAATGTGAGTGATGAATATAAGATACAAGAAGTTTTTGCTTGGGTAAAAAGAGAGAGATTTGATTTATTAGAGGCAAAACCACAACTGGCCTGCCCCACTGATGAAAGAGTCATCTATGAGTTGTATCTAGAATGTCCAGAGAGGGCTTCATACAATCCTCATTCCTCATGTATGGCTGAATGCACTGAAGGCATTCATCTTCATACCTAGTGTCAGGATGTGACTCCTAAAGGGCCCATATAACACTCTAATAACCTGGTTGCCTTTTAGGGTTTAGTACAGTTATTCTTAGACTGGGGACCATGAACATATCCATAGATGTGAATTTTCTACTGACAAATGTTTATGTATTTAATTTAAATAATAATCTAAAAAATAATCCTAGAGGCATAATCAAGTCCTTGTACTCACAGTGGTCCCTGGGTCAACAGCATGAGCATAAACCTGAGAATTTGTTGGAAATGCTGCATCTTGGGCCCCACCCTATCTGCATTTTACCAAGGTGATTCATCTGCACATTAAATTTAAAAGGCGCTAAGTTACATAACCATCTTAGAATTGAGCAATGCCAGGGACTTCAGTGTTCCCATCTGTGTTTATAATCGACACCATGTAATGCCATGCTAATTACTGTAGGCTACAGAGAAGTGGACAGCGGTGGAACTGATGTCTAAATGGTGCTTTCACACCAAACAGAGGATGAATAACGTCGCCGTGCACTGTGAAATGGAAGGGTTTATAGTCATCATAACAGAGAAAACTGGAAAAAATGAAGGCGTCAAAGGCCATGGTGGTTCTGAGTCAGGATGTCATTTCAGTAAAAATAACATCATCTGTCATGTTAGGTTAATACCGTAATTTGGAAATTCTGAAGTTTTTCTTGCCTTTCATTTTTAAGTCTGTTCTGTTAAAACTTCAGTTCCATTTTTTGCTTTCTAGATACATAAAGGCTATCAGCAGGTGCATAATTACCTCATACATGGCTTTGTGCTTGCACATAGTTAAATAACATTATAATAAAAATGGAACACCCCACCTGTATTCACAAGACGGCTTTCCTTTAAAGGGAAATAGCTTTCATATTTGGTAAACACTGCAATGGTAAAAATAAAGGATGGGCAGTAGTTTTGACAGAAGAAAGGAAAAAGCATGAAAAGATAGGATACCTGGGAATCACCAACAGCACCACCTAGGGCAGCCTCTGAGAGGCCAAAGAAACATCTCTTCCACTTCACATACTTTTGTTTCAGATGGCAGAAGACATCAGCCCATAAATAGCATTTTCAGGGCTCAAAAAGCCAATGCTGTTCCTCCCACATCATTTTAAAAAACTAAACAAATGTAAGATTAAAGCACATTCAATAAACTCCTGGAGAAACATCTAGAAATAACAACAATAACAACAACAACAACAACAACAACAAAAGAGCAATTACTACCAGGCATTCTTCTGGGCACTTTACTTAGACTAACTCATTTATCTATTTATTAATAATATATGACAGTCATTCCTTTGGTAGATTATTAAAAAGGCCATATTCTTCCATTCCTGGATAGAATCTATTTCTACACTTTTGAATTGAATGATCTTAATGACTTGCTTTGATCAATGGAAGGTGGTAGAAGTGATGATACACTATTCCTGAGTCTAGGCTTCAAGTGGCCTTGCATGCTTCTAGCACATTCTTAAGAATCCTATGTCTGTTATGCAAACAAACCCAGGCCTAGTCATTCAATCTAAAGGGGGAAAAAATGCAGAATTTGATTTTCTTTCCTTGATGGGCATAGTGTAATTATCATCTTCTGTAATTTTTTACTTACGGGAAAGTTGTTTGCTGCTATTACAACTTTCCCTGAGTTGTTGCATATACAGAAATATATAAATTCAAGAAGGAGCTGGAAGTCAGTTTGATGATGCCTACTGCTGGGAAAAAAAGGAGATACAATGAAAAGGTATTGCTTTCCTCCTGTGTTTTCAAGAACTTGACTAAACCTGCACAAAAGGTTATTTAGTTGCATAGATAAGCCAGGAAAACCTTTAGTTTAAAAATCATGTCAAAGTGGTAAGGTTTTTGCTTTTCTTCCTAAGTCCTACTTAAATACAGTGCATGCCACAATTGACACTCACATATCCTCATATTGCCGTTTGGAGATGTGTTTAAAGATGACTCCCAGATGTCAAGAACAGTGCTGGGACAGCTGGGACACAGCTGTGAGGGGGCCCCATTTATGGAGACATGAGTAAGACTGTACAGGTGCTAAGAATGGGCTATTTTCTGGGTCTTAAATAATGGCACTACCAAATTCTAAAGATATTTTGTACATAGTGTGCAAGCCTGAGCAGCAAGCCAAATCTGTGGTTTATCTTCTGAACGTTATGGCAGTCTTGTAGTCTGTATTTTCTTAGAACATTTCCATTTTTGACTATTCTGTTCCACTGTCATATCTCCACTACAATTTTGGCTGAGGGCTTCCTAGACTTTGTGACTTCATGAATAAGTAAACTTTTAGGGGGAGAAAACAGAGATTGAGGGACTGACATAAGATTGCCAACTTTCAGCCAATGAAGTTATTTTTTAAGATAAACAAGTTTTTAAAAGTTAATGGTATTTCTGCCACTGACCTCTCTAAGCCTCCTTGCATTCATCTGTAAAATGGGGCAAGTAATAAATGTCTCCTCCTCAACAAATGTATTCAGGACTACTGCGATGATTATCGCTGCCATCACCTCAAGAAAAAGTAAGGAGTCCAGTGACAATGAATCCTAGCCAGAGTCAAAGGGAAGACAGGGTCTTCACAAGACCCCTGGCAGAGCTGTCTTAATACATGTGGCCCAGCTTTTCATTAGGGCATCAACAGCTCCCAAGGACACCAACCCCAAACCTACTAAACCTTAATCCCCATTTTTAGCTATTATAAATAGAACTAAAACGAATAACTTCCATGCATATGGATTTTTCCGTATTCTGAAATATTCTCCAAAGAAAGAAAAAAACCAAATCAGTGTTTCCCTTGGCACACCAGCTGTGATAGGATGGGATCTGGATGTGCTGGTACAAGAAACCACGTCAAAGCCCCCACTCCCAACCCTCACTCCCAACCTGTCACTGTCGGTCCTTTGCCCTTGTCTGTAGCCCTTCTGGGTTCATCTCCTGGGCCCTGGGTTCAAGCCACACACCTCACTGACTCAACTATGACCTTATCTTCCAGATAAAATATCCACTAACTCTGCTCTTGGGGCGCCTGGGTGGCTCAGTTAAGCATCTGCCTTCGGCTCAGATCATGATCCCAGAGTCCTGGGATTGAGCCTTGCATCGGGCTCCCTTCTCTGCAGAGAGCCTGCTTCTCCCTCTCCCTCTATCTGCTGCTCTGCCTACTTGTGCTCTCTCTCTAGCTTCTCCAATAAATAAATACAATCTTAAAAAAATAATAAAAATAAAATAAAAATAAAAATAATACAACTCTGCTCACATAACCTGCTGAGGCTCCTGTGTCTGCATCTATCATGCATTGAACCACAGCACTATTGTTAAATGTTTAAATTTATGTCGTTTTCATAGTTAAGGAGATTACAAATCCATCATACACGCGGGCTGAGCGTTAGACTCATGTTGAGTCCACTCTCTCACATCCAGCACACTATTAACATTCGGCTGTATTTCCCGCCCATCTTTTTTCTCCCCTAGGCGTGTTTACATGGTGTTGGTTCACAGAAATACATAGTTTCAAGTGTGCAGTTGTTGCTGTACTTTTCAATTATCTGAACATTTTTCAAATTACTTCACAGTCTTCAAAGATCGTCACTGAATTGCTGTGTAACATTCTACCAAGGAAATGTTTTTAATTTACTTAAGCATGCCTCTCCTGAGGGACATGCCGAGCTTCCCCATTTTTAGCTATTATAAATAGAACTAAAACGAATAACTTCTATGCATATGGATTTTTCCGTATTCTGAAATATTTCCTAAAATGAGATGCCCGGAAGCTGCATTACTGGCTCAAAAGCAATGGGCCCGGCAATGGCTTTAGAGATATACAGATTGTTTTTGACAAAAATATGGATGTTTCTTGCACGTAAGTACCTATTTGCATCTCAGCCATTTCCCAGGCAACTTGTTCTGTCTACTCTTGCTTCCCCACCCCCTCACTCCCTCTGCCCGCTTTTTGTTCCCTTGCTGTCTGCAGCACCCCCTGTGGACAATCTATCCCGTAGGAACCCTGACTGTTCACAGACACCCTGAACATCTTGCCTTGGTCCAGGACTCCCTGAAAGAGTCATCCCTCAGGTGTTCCTTGCGGGTCCCCTTTTCTCTGCAGGGAATCTTCCCATGGATGGGATATTGAAATATGCCCAGAACTCAACAGACTAATGTGTTCTAAGTGCAAGCATACTTGAAGTTCACAACAGTTTGATTTGTACATTAGACAATGTAAAAATCGTCTACTTCTTTAATGTTAAATATTTTTTAATACTAATAATGTACAAGAGGACCCATTTCATTACAGTCCTACCCTCATTAAGAATCATTTGTTTTGTGTGTGTTTCGGAACATATGACTGATGAACACTGATGTACTCTGCAACGTGAAGTTTCTAAAGAGTGATTTTTTTTTTCGCATGTCTACCTGCCTCCACTGAACTTAGTCTTCTGAGAGAAGAAACGATCGTATTTTTCTCTGTAGCATTCACACTCAAAGATCTGGAGAGAGATATAAAAGGGAGGGGAAAGAGAAAAGAAGAGGTGGGAGGAGAAGGACAAGAGAAAGGAGCAAGGGAAGTAGGAGAAGCTGGAGGAGAGGGAAGGGAAGAACAATCAAGAACCAGGTTTGTGAGCATTTGGGGACCCTGCACTATAAGTAGGTGACTTCAGAGACAAGATTCCAGGTCATGATCAGGACTAAAGATATAACAAAATCTGCTACTCTACATTCATTTCACCACAAAATCCTCCTTTGTATTCATGCCAAAAAAGAGAGAGAGTGGCTTCTGAGAGCCAGTTATAGCAAATATTTTAACAGACCTCCCCCCGCCCAAGGGAACTTTCTTCAGAGCAGACTGTTTTTTAACAAGACAGCAGAGGCATCGATTTATTCTACTGGTGTCATGAACTAGCCCAACAAATAAGCAATAGGAACAACCCTCCCCAAAACTAGGTATCCATATCTGAGAGCACCTTTAAATGTCCATTAAGCACCATGTAAAGAAGATTTTATTACTGTCCTGGAAATAAATCTTAAAAGTGTATAACTCCCTTCGCCTATGCCTTAGTTCAAAGCCTGGAGAGACCACCTTCTCGCTGTGTGACCCTGGTCCTTAAGCTCTCAGCTTCTCATCTGAAAACCATGAGGATAGCAAGGGGATCTGTGAGATGGGGATAATAACGGCTCTGATCTCACAGGCAGGGTTGTTGTGACATCAATGAGTTAATACATGCTCAAAACAGTCACTAGCATATGCTGAGTGCTCAATAAACAAGGAAAGGTTATGGTCATTGTTAAATAAGCCAACTGATGAAAAAAACATGCAATTCTGAGGGATGCGCAGAGGTCCTACATCTTTCCAGTGTGTACGATGAGAAGTCCACATATAAACTGCTTGTATACGAGGTTTTCTTTGGCGGTCATGTGTGTACCTGGGCTCTGTGCATTTAGAGGTACAACAGCACAGAAAATTGGCAGCAGTTGTATCGGGGTGGCTTATACCTTTCCCTGACCAAAACAAACACGAAACACGACCTGGACCACACGGACTTCTCCCGCGATGACCAGAGACAGCTGTGCTGCTGCTCATTTCCGTTACCCGGAGAAAATTTTAGGTAGAATTAATTCTAGGTAATCAATTCCTAAATTACCTAGGAAATAAGAATATAACACAAATGAAAGGAGAGTGTGGGGGTGCTATTTTATAGGGGACAAGGGAAGGGAAGCTCATCTTCTGTCTGAACAGAACAGTCACCAGTTAGTCCAAAGCAATTATTGTTAATTGGGAATCGAAGCCGGATTTTACCAAATCTTCCAGATTCTCGAGATGAAGTCGAACTCTGTATTCTGATGTAGTTTCTGGATCATTACATGTTGCCAGCTATTTCAATTGTCTCTAAAACTGTGCAGCTCAATCAGAATATATCTGTGAGACAAGTTTGCTCTGAACTCTGACAGTGTATCTCCTTAAACTTGGAGAAAGACCATGTCCTTCAGCCAGGGTCTCCCAGCCCGATACCTTCCCAAGAAGCAGTTCCCACCACAGGGAGGTGTGAAGAACGTTAGTGCTTGCAAATCCCCACACATTGTCCCTGGACTAGGCAACTCCCTGAGGGCCTGCTGTGTATACAAACTACTTACCCATCTTTAGGGGACAGAGATGAAGTAGGAGGGGGAGCATATGTCTCAGTCAGGAGCCCACACACATGCAGGTGAAGCGACAGCAAGCCTTACGTCATACCTAGCTGTCCAGCTGTGTGGTGCCCATTTGAGGCACCAGAGGGATTTGGGACGGGGTCCTGAACCAGACTGCGAGGCTGCAGGAGCCTCTGGAGAAGACAGAGGGGTATGCTCCGGGTAACGGAAATGAGCAGCAGCACAGCTGTCTCTGGTCACCGCGGGAGAAGCCCGTGTGGTCCAGGTCGTGTTTCGTGTTTGTTTTGGTCAGGGAAAGATATAAGCCACCCCGATACAACTGCTGCCAAGTGCCGGAAAAAACACCTATGTTGGGGCCATTGACTGTGAACTCAAACATTTCTGAGCCTCTGAACACGATGCATTGCTTGGCCGGTGGTACCGAACCACGAAGTGGTGGCCCCGGCCCATAAGAAGCCACGGTCCAGTGAGAGAGTGGACCGTACGGAGACACAGTGGCAGGCCCAGGGATCATGGCAATGGAGCACTGTGTCCAGGGAAGGGAGGGGCCTTCACGCAGAAGCTACCAGCTGGGCTGCATCTGGGGGTGAGTAGGAGTCTGCCAGGCAGGCCGGGGGGAGAAGGGGTGTTCCAGGTAGTGGCAGCAACAGAGGCCAAGGCGTAGAATGGTGAAAGCTAGTAGTTTATAGCAACAAAGACACCCACCCTCTTTTCCACCTCTTCATTCCTGGTCTGTTTCCTAATTACGGCCTTCCTGTGTCTTAGCAAGACAGGAATCTCTGAAGATCCTTAAAGATTCTTAAAACTTGCTCTAGTGTGCTGTTCATTCATGTGAAAAGGCAGCAAAGATGAAAACCACCAAAGACCAACGGAAAGAGAACGTCTACAGTGCCCGTGTTCCATGCCGATGTGTTTCCCTGTGTCTGTGCAGTCTAGGCCCAAAGACGAGGCTATCAATAAAACCAACTCTGATCTTATTTATTTGGAGATAGAGTATTTCTGCTTGGTTTCTAATACACGAGGAGAGGTTCACATATCAAGAACAGAAATTGTACAACAAAACTCAGGAATGGTTTTGATATGAGCCCAGGGTTGTTGTATGTTTTGTGTTTTGTTTACAACTCTAAGTGTTAAAAAGAATTTTTTTTATGTTAGTACTTAATTTTGCTCAGAAAGGGAAATTTAAAAGGGTTTTAAAGCTAAAGATATCAGCTTAGGACCACCATTGTCATGTTGCAAAATGCCACGAAAAGGATACTCTGAGTACTAGGGGAGTAACTTTTAGCATCCTGGCTCCATTACCCTTTATATGGAGCACTATTTTCACCCTTTCCTTCTCTTTCTGACTGGCTTCTCGTGGCCCTTGAATCCCCAAGAGGAGAAAAGGAAGGAGATTGTCGTAGATTGTTCCAAAGATGGTCCCCAGTGAACCATGCCTCCTGTCCCGCTTCGTCTGGCCTCTCAGCATGACCAATGGAACGTCAATGCTACATACTTATCTAAGGCTAGATCAGAAGAAGCCTTGTAGTATCTGCCTTGATCTCTTAGGACTTTCAGCTTCAGAATGCAACCACCAGACTAGGAGAAGCCCATGCCTCGTGGAGAGGATGCAGGCCAGAACCCAAGCTGAGCTCTATGGCCAGCCAAGTGAGGAGCCATCTTGGACATGTTCAGCTCAGTGAGTGTTCAGATGACTCCAGCTCAGTTACCATTTGAGAGCAAGAGCATGAGACACTCTCCCACCCCCAGCAAGGGCTACTGAGCTGAGTGCAGCCAACCCCTACAACAGTGACAACAGTGACTTATTACATAGCAAGATAGAACTAGATGACTGATATCAATGGAAGAGAAAGGAAAACCTGAAACTAAACCAGACTTTTCTACATGTGGCAACATGGTAAATGAGACTGAACTTTGAGGCCTAATTGAGCTTTTTAAATTTGAGTGTAGTTATTTATTATTCCTTACCCTCTTCTCACCTAAGGATAATCAAAGTATGTGAGTATGCTTTTTCTGGAAAGAGATACAGAATTAACAAGCCTCATTTCATATGTCTATGTATTTTTCTTAATTGTCTTAAAAGTTTACATTTTAGCCTAGAAAAACAAAAGCAAAATCTTCAGAAACAAAGCAAGATTAGTCTCCACCAACATCCTTCATGTATTCAAGTCAACAATGAAATACATTGATATGGGCAGTATAACAGCACTTCCTATCTTTCCATTTTAACTGTGAAATGGGCATGACACTAGAAATGTAACAGTTTTCCATTTTATGGTGATGGCATTTGTTTTTACATTTGATGTTTAGTAACAAAACTCTTGTATGCCCTATATGATAGGCTGGTGAATGGCAATTAGTTGCCCCATCAGCATCCATTCCCCGTGTGTTCCTTGTTAATGCCCTCCGCTTTGTTTGAAAACGTAAGGGTCAACAAATACAGAGCTATCCTTGAAACTGGACACTATTATAGCCATTTAGAATAAGAGCAAGTCTTCGGGGGAGTTCTGATGAAACTTCTGATATTCTGATAAAAGGAGAAAGCTATGACCAGCACCACTGCTTTACATCTCCCTTCTAAAGTATGGACATGATGAGGGGCACCTGGGTGGTTCGGTCTGTTAAGATCAGGCTCTTGATTTCGGTTCAGGTCATGATCTCATGGTCATGTGATCAAGCCCTGCATTGAGCTCCATGCTCAATGGAGAGTCTGCTGGAGATTATCTCTCTCCCTCTCCCTCTGCCTTTCCCCTGCTCACACCCTCTCTCTCCCTCTCTCTTCTAAATAAATAAATCTTTAAAATGTGGACATGATGCCAGCTGTCACAGAAGCAGCCATTTTGCAACCATGAGGCAATAAGCATAAGGATGAAGGCTAATATATTAGGAAGAACAAGGAAGAAAACAAAGTAATCAGGATTTCTGATAGAACTGCCAAACAGCCAAACAAAGCCTGAACACTGCCTATCTCTAGATTTGTCACATGAGAAAAAATACCCCAGTTATTAAAACCACCAGTGATTGTTTTTATTACCTGCATCCAAATGCATTTCTGCTTGATAGTGTTAGATTATTCATTAAAACCTAAGAAGTAAGGTTGAATTCAATTATACCTGCTCAAATATGATCTTTCTTCATACTCTAGTATGATTCCCATGGTTGATGAGGTACATTTTGCCCACTTCAACCACTCATTTAGATAAATGACATTCCAGCACTGAGAACGTGTCCTGTACGAAGAGCCTGCCATGAAGAGCCAAGTACTCAGACTGGCAATCAAAAAACCATCAGATAAAAGAGCATTAGACTTTCAAAGGCAGAATGTAATGAGTGGAGTGATTCGTAGGAGGCCTTTTTTTTTTTTTTTTGCTTGATTGTTGTGCAAGAGCAATGATGTTCCTGCCATTGGGATATACTTGCCGAGACAACTGTTGTGGTTATCAAACATCTCAGCTTTGCTTTAGCATTTAATCACCCACAAAACCCTATTTATTGTCTCTCGACTCCTCCATGGTTATCAGAATCCCATAATTAAGGCATAATGAAAGTAAACAGTGTCACAGAAAACTAGAAGTCTTTAAAAGGAGAGCAGTTAAGGCAAGACAAATGTTCCTAAAGATAGCAGCTGAGCCAAATAGAATTGCTAAGGAGCTCTGTTTGTGCGTGTGTTCGTGGTGATTCAAAAGAGTCATCATCCAAGTGAAGGATTTAGGGAACAAATTGCCTCTTGATGGATAATAAATTAATCTGAAGAATTCATATTGAAATCAAATAAGCATGTCGGTACAGCAAGACCCCAACACCAACATCCAAACCCTAAGAAAAGGAAGGCCACCCATCTCTGAAAAGCTCAAGTGAGGAAGACCAACCACTTATCAAGGGCTTGTCTTGTCTCCATGATTTATACCTGTTATTTCTAAAGTGCTGTGGCGTGCAAAAGATGGCGTGCAAAGCTAGAAGAAAACCTTTTATTCATAAAGCCAAAATGTAAATCCAGTACAAGTATCTGGAATGAGCCAGGCACTGCAGCTGGGCGCCACATTTAGATGTGAGATTCCTGGTAGCTAAGGCAAAAAGAGAAAGCTTTTGCCTGCTATTGCTTCCATTATTAGATAAAAGGAAGCACAGCTATTCAATAGGACAGTAGCTTTGTCCCGGTTGGGAATTCTTTGGGTAATTTACAATATAAGAAATATTAAGGCTCATCACCGCTCAATCATCTTTATCTTTTTTCATGGCACACAACACAATTTATTGTTCGGTATTTTTAGGATACATCTGTGTAGCACATACATACCTTTAGTGACTTCTTCAATGTCTGTCATCCCAACAGACCATAAACCCCTTGAGGAGGGAGGGATTCTTTGTTTTCTTCCAGAACCTGGCTCTGTTCCTGAGCCATTTTCAATTTTCAATCAATATTTATTGAATAAATGAATAAACTTTTTTGTCAAAGATAAAATTTGAAACCCAGAAATCCCCTTTCCCAGACCGCCAGGTACAACATTTATATAAGTGCATAAGGTGATATGTAGCACCCGCCGTCTCAGCACTGCCTGCAATAATCCTGACAACAGCCAAAAGGAGAAAACCAACGAGAGTGGGTTCATATAATAGAATCTGATTTAAAAATTAAAATAAATAAATTGCAGCAATGTAGATGAAAACAATGTGTAAAATAGGCTTATAGAGAACAAGGCTTACAGAGTAACACTCATATCATTTTGAAATATGCAACAGAATACTATATATGGTTGTTCTGAAGAATGCATGGGACAAATACACCAAATTTAAGATGTTGGTTTGTTTTTAGAAAGGGAAGGAGAACGGGATTGAGAAGGATGGATACCACAGGGCTTCAGTTGCATGTGTGCTGTTCTGCTTCTGAGGCAGAATGGTGATTATATGGCTATTCCCTCCCTCTCTCCCCACCCATACGTGCATGCGCGCGCGCGCGCGCGCACACACACACACACACACACACACACACACACACACACACTTTCTTGAATGCCTGGAGTATTTCAAAATAAAAAACAAGAGCAGTTTGAGACTCTGTCAGAGATAGGAGGACTCTAAGGAGATTCAGAGTCAAGCCAGCTAAGTGTGACATGGTAATCTGGGTGGGATCCTGGGATAGAAAAAGGACATTAGGTAAAAACTGGAGAGCTATGATAAAAGTACAGACTTTAGCTGATACTAATACATCAATATGGATTCATCAACTGTAACAAATTCATTATCCAAATGTGAAATATTAATAAGAGGAAAACTTGGATACACCGGTATTATGAGACCTCTCTGAGATTCCTTCACAACTTTTCTGTAAATCTAAAACTGTTTCAAAAAGTAAACACCATAAAAATACTCTTCAAGTATACCTTTCTTATAGCAATCCTTCAAAAACAAAAGAAAAAAATGAAAGCTGTAGCAAAACCACTCTTGCTTAGTAATGGCCTTCCTGTAGTCCCTGTGCGCTGGGTTTTGATCACCCGATTTACAGAAGTGAATGCAGAGAAGAGTAAGGTAATACATTCTCTAGACAGCTGTCATTTCCCTCAAAGATCAGATGGCTCAAGCTTATCTTTTGTAAGAGCTGGCTAACGGTCAGACACCGGCTCACTCGCAGGAAGTGAGCCCTTCTGAGAACAGGGGCTCAAGGCAAACAGTCTCCTACCTGGCATGGCCACTTCCCACTCTCAGCATCTCTCCTGGCAGTGTCTCTGTCCTGCTTGTATAGGCCATTTTCACAGTCAAAGTATTTACATCCTCTTTAAAGGAAAAGAGAGTAAAAAATACTGCACAGCAAATACAGGCATGCCATCTGGATTCCAATACATTTAAAAGGAATTGCATTGTCAAAGCCAAGCTCAGATGAGACAAAAATCACAGAAGTGTAGACCCACAAAGAAGCCTGGAGCTTAGCTTCTGTGGCCTCTTTGTTTAAGGGTGAGTTAAGCAGGATCTTCAGTGTTGAAGTGGGTTGATCAAGGCCCCTCACTCCACTGGGTCCCTTCAGAAGCTAAGTACATCGAATGCCGTCCCCCTGTTAGCAAGGGAAAATGGGACCTCAGTTCAGGGCTCCTCTGAGGGAGGCAATGGGCTAAGCCTTCTGCTTGCAGTGGAGGGTGAGGGTTAGGGGGAGACCAGTACAACCGGGGAAAGGCCCACCAGCTTGGAGTGAGAACAGGCCAGGAAGAGAAGGTCAGGAGTCCGAGAGGCAGCAAGGGCAGGTGAAGCCATTCTCTGGGAAGTGGCCAGCCGCAAGTCCCCTTCTTGTGCAGGGTGGCTAGAGAGACTGTTCACACTGCTAACGATGCTTCTGCCCTATTGCATTTAAACGCTTATGCCACTCCCTCTCCCCGTCCTCAATGAAGCTCACCACACTCACAAATGCTCATCTGGAGGGGTCTGCTTTGTGGAAATCATGGAAGCAAGACTTCCGTGCCCAGATGACAAGGAGGAAGTAGGGCCCCTAGAAATGAGAAATACTGGGGAGGATGGAGGAATCACAGGGAGTATGGCACCAGAGGCATGAGTCAATCCTGCATAGATTTCAGGGGCACGGCCAATTTGGGTCTGGCTACTGCTCCATTCCAAGGGCACTAGCCAGGAAGTATCCAAAAAGAGAACTTCATGGAAACTTCCCTACCTTCCCATTAACCTTTTCCAGTAAAGTTTTCACTGGTGCATGTGTAGATTTGGTCATTAAAGGGAGAGCTGCTTATAAAAATCATTTAACTTTGCTAACAAGGGAATTATAAAGGCACCATAAAGCTAAAGGGATTCAGGTTTTTATGTCTAGCCACTACTGAAAGCATTTTTTTAAAATATTTTTTAAAATTTATTTGAGAGAGAGTATAAGCAGGATGGATGGGTGGATGAAGAGGAATGAATAAGCTCTCTGCTCAACAGGGAGCCAGAATTGGGGCTCAATCCCAGGATCGTGACTTGAGCCAAAGGGAGACGCTTAACTGACTGAGCCACCCAGGTGCCCCATTACTGAGGGCTTTTAAAGAATTCTTGTTGTGTGATGGTAATGTAGGCAAAGGAGGACTCAAGACAGAACCTAGAGCAGTTAGAGGAAGAAAAGCCTGTGAAGGAGACTAAGAGAAACTGCCAGGTCTTTAAGAGCAGAACCAGAAGACGCTAGTATCAGCCTCACTAAGGAAAGGATATTGGTTCTAGAATGAAATTCTTAATATGTCAAAACTCAAAAAGAACTTAAGATGAAGTCTGAGAACTGTTTATTAGATTTTTCCATTAGGAAGGCATTGATGACCTTGCCAAAGCAGTGTTCCTTGGCCCAATACAGTTGCACAAGTTGTTGATGAAACAAGAACATCAGCCTACCTTGTGCTCAGCCCCTCATGGAAAGGGATGCATTTGCCCTAATTGGGGGCACAGATACCTCATGTGCTTGTAAAATAACTAGTGTTTCAGCAGAGTGGAGGGTACAAAGCCCTAGCATAGTGAGTTGAAGACTTAACAGAATAAGAGAAAGAGGGTACATTCTAGGTCAAAGTTCATTCAGCCCTCCTCTTGAGCAACATCGACCTGACAGAAAGAAGGATTGTCATTATGTAGGAAAGAGATGAATTCAAGGAGAGGGGTTAGAAGAACAAAGGGAAAGAGTAGAAGTGGGGAAGGAACTATGGTGAAATATGGGTTCTGGTTTCTGCTAATAAAACTTAGCTGTTTATTCTGTTAATACTTGTAGAGCTCCACATAGTTTCCACAGAGCTGTTTTCACATAGCACTGGACTCTCAAATCACCTTGGGAGATAGGTAAGGCAGGCTTCTCGTTTTCCTTCCACACATGAGAAAACTAATATCCTGATCATTCCATTTTAAGTGACGGAGCCAGAGATTGTATGCTGTAATGGACCAAGGATGGATCCTGCCTGCATATTGGTGCCGGCCCCAGCACGGTCACTTAGGAGTCAGCTGCATCAAACCACAGAGCCTCTGTTTTCACCACTGTCAAATGGAACATGTGAGATCTGCCTTACACAGACATGCCTTACAAACACCTACAACGGTGCCTAATACATAAACCCTCTTCCCCTGGCTTCTCAACCTAGAGCTCAGATTCAGATTATCTGACTCCAAGGCAATAGAAAGGAGAAGACTGCTCCGAGCATTTAGTCATTCACTTATTTTCCAATCTATGTCAGCTCTGGTTTGATGAGAATCCAAGAGTTATGGTGTAGAAATTGAATTCCTTAAAACATTTTTGTTAATAAAATTTGATGTGTTCCATTTACCTAACATCTTACAGCTGCCTCCCAAAAGTGCCAGTTAACTCTAAGGCTATTTCTAATCTCCCTTCCATCAGCACCTCTAGAGATTTGCAGCTCAGTTGTGTGAGGGGGAGAAGGAAGGACTGTCCCACCCGTACCCGAGGAGCTGCCACTCAGGCTGAACTGTGAGTTGGTTTAAAAGAGAAAAAAAAAAGAGAACGAGGTTCCTGACCTGACCAGGGAAGAGGCTGGGAGAAAAGATGAGAATGACCCTCTTCACTGCTGCCTTACACCATGGAGTCATTCCTCAAAGGAATGAAGAAGTATTAGCATTCAAAAAAAAAAATACATGAAATGATTTAATTATCTGGTTCTAGTAAATATTTTTTTCCCACTGAAACATTTCTGTCAAAAGATGAGGAAACAGCGCCAGGCAAGTCGCTTTTTAAATTCAATAGTGAATAAGTAAATAAATAAATAAATATTCAACAGTGATTCCTCTTCTAAGAAAAACAAATTAGATGGAGCAGATAATCTTCATATCCCTAACAGGAAAGACACAATGTAGACTAATTAACCTAGTTCTGATCATCAGAAAGCTAACATACAACGTGTGGAATATAAACTCAGGTCATCTGACACTGGCCTAATTCTTTTGGCAATATTTAAATGTCCATCAGTGGGTCACAACTTTACTTAGTGTTGTTCCAGCTGTACGAACTTATTTTCCATCATTTGTCATATTATTCCAGAAAAATGGGAAGGCTTCCCCCACGCTCACCCTGGGAGCAATCTGATTTGGTCACACATGTGGCAGACACACACAGCAGTGGGCAAGCTCCATCTTCAGTCCTGCTTTCATGAATGCTTTCTATGCTCGCGGCACCAGGAACCCAATGGTGAACCTGTCAAAACTCCAATTCTCCTTGTGGAAATTAATTCTCCCTGGGGCACACGTGAGCAGAATGATGTCAGAGAGCAATGAATGAAAGGAAGAGAACATAAAGGCACAAAGGTCCTTCGAGGTGGGGCTGGGGCTGCTTCAGGCAGGGTGGCCGGGGAAGGCCCACCTGGAGATGATGAGAATCCGAGAGTTGTGCAAAGATCTGGAGCAGGAACATTTTAACAGAGAGAACTGCATGTGCAAAGGCCCGGAGGAGAGAGAGCTCCGGGCAGCTGCAGAATGAAAGGCAGGCCGGGGTGCGAGAACACAGAACAGGGGAAAGTGGCAGCAGATGAGGTGAGGGACACGGGCAGGGGCCAGACTGCAGTGAGCCCAAGGGCATGTGATGAAAATGCAGATGTTCTTCGAAGAAAATGCAAAACCGCTGGAGAGGATTTTAAGCAAGAGAATGATCTGGTCTAATGTAAGTCTTCAACAGATCACTGGGGTGGAGAACAGAATGGGCGGGGAAGGCACAGGGAGGCGGGGCAAGCCTGCAGGGAGCAGAGAGACTGAGATGGCTCTGTTATCCAAATGAAAGATAATGGTGACAGAATCAGTAGCTGCAAGTGAAACTATTTTAAGAATCATTTCAAATGAAATCTCACTTCTGTTTCTCCGAAGAGAGCAGAAGCCTTACTGGGACTGCGGGATAGGTGACCAATGCTGGGCTGACATCTGCCAGCCCCTGGAGCAGACCACGGAGCCTGTCACCCAGTACCGTGTCTCTGTGGTCATGGGCAGCAGGAATGCATCACAGCTGGTGGCTGCGTCCTTGATTCAGGTGAATGGCACCTGCATTAGGAACACATTGTGTCCCGGAGATCACCAATGAGCAGAGGAGGCCGCCAACTAAAACCCCGCCACCAACACCCGACAACACGGCAGCATGGGGGCAACTGCCTTTACTTTTAAAAACAAAGTTTTATCTTCTATGCAAAGAAAGAGATTTTTTTTTTAAGATTTCATTTATTTATTTGACACAGAAAGTGAGAGAACACAAGCAGGGGAAGCAGCAGAGGGAGAAGCAGACTCTCCGCTGAGCAGGGAGCCCAGTGTAGGGACTGATCCCAGGATCCCGGGATCATGACCAACGCCCAAGGCAGTCACTTAATGACCAAACCACCCAGGTACCCAAGACAAAGATGTTTCAAAAAGACTCTGGTCTTCTCTTTGCTTAGTCCCCAGCACAAACTCCTGCTGCCTGGTCTTTATCTTGTGCATTGCCCATTCCCACCTGGCCCCCTGATTCTAAGATTTCTCTGACCTTTATTTCTGCCATTAGTAGCTAGAGGCCTGTTGGCTCTGATAAAGACTCTCCCTACCAAACCTTAGCCAGACTCCTCTGAGTCCTCTTTCAGACCAGGCCTTGCCCTTGGTCTCTGTCCTTGACCTGCTTATTCCAGTTCTAGCAAGAATCTTGCTGAGACCATTCAGGGAAAATCCCCCAGCCTTGTGTCAGTTCTTTACCTCCCGCCTTCCAGATCATGTCAGACCTGCCTTCAGCAAGAACATTTTTTTTTCCTCCAATTTTAGAACCTTTTTATTCCACCAAAAAGACACTCTGAACCCATTACTTGTCACTCCATTTCCCCCAGCTGCCCTCCCCCTATCCTTAGGCACCCACTAACCTACTTTCCATATCTATAGATTTGCCTTTTCTAGACATTTCATCTACAAAGAATCTTAAAATACTTAGTCTTTATTTTATTTTTCTTTAAAGATTTTATTTGTCTATTTGAGAGAGAAAGTGAGTGAGAGAGAGAGCACAAGCAGGGGGAGGAGCAGAGGAAGAAGGCTCCCTACTCCCTGATGTTTCCCCTAACTAATTTTGTGTCCAGTGACCCTCACACTGCGCTTTGGCCGTAAATCCCCACGTGGCCTTGCCATATTCAGAGCTGGGCCTGATCTCTCTCCCTCTAGCAGAGTGACACTGTACAGCCCCCCGAAATGAAGTTCTCCTTAATCATCTTTAACAAGTGACTCAATAATCTTTTCTTCACAGCTCCCTGGAGACTAGAATTATAAATATAAATAGGGAAGACCAAAAACTTAAAAAATACCAAATCTCAAGGGAATGAGTTCATCTCTGTGACTTACTTGGAAAGATTTTTCATGATCAGAACTGGTTATTTATAATCAGGAGAAAGGATCCTCCTGGGTCCACATGGGGCCCTCAAAAAAATTAGTTTTAATAACTTAATGAAGAGCCATGAGCCTATGATTTTATCCAAAAATGAGAACAAACCAAGAGTTACCAATGTGTTCACCCAACTCCTGATGTAACCATTTGCCTGACTTGTGTGTTCCTTTCCTTGTTAAAAACACAGGGGAGGGGTATTGTTGAAGTTCTCCTATTTCAGAATCCTATGACAAAGTTATCGCACACATTGTGTTCTTCTGGAATGTCATTTTACACTCAGTCATAACTAAGATTTATCTGTGTTGAGTGTATTTATACTTAAAAAAAAGATTTTATTTATTTATTTGACAGAAAGAAACACAGCTAGAGAGGGAACACAAGCAGGGGGAGTGAGAGAGAGAGAAGCAGGCTTCCCATCAAGCAGGAAGCCCGATGCGGGACTCGATCCTGGGACTCGATCCTGGGACTCCAGGACCATGACCTGAGCCGAAGGCAGTCGCTTAGCCAACTAAGCCACTCCGGTGCCCCGAGTGTACTTATACTTGATTTTAGTTTTACTACATAATATTTTGTTGAGTTCCATTTTTTAAAAAAATGTTTTTCATCTGACTTGATAAAGGAGGCAAACATAGTAAAATATCCCAAGTCTCCCTAATCCAGTATTTTATAAGTATGGCCCTCAGAGCCCTACATATTTCCTGGTAGGGACTATTAACCATTTGGGGGGCCTTGCTCATTAGCTACAAATATCCAGGCATTATTTACCTGACTGATTAGAAACTGAATCAAGAGGAAAACTTTTATTTTTAATTTCCAGGTAGAAAACGTGTCTTCATTCTTGCACACTTTTAGGGAGTTTTTCCAGTTTGTTCCATCAATGGTAGATATGTCAGAGCACATGCCTGAAACGAACCCCGTAAGTCTCCTGGTCAGCGTTCAGGTATGGAATTTTTTGAAAGGAAGAAGAATTAAATGTGCTAATCCTGATCAAGTGTAGTAGGGTGAAGAGAGAAGCTGGAGGAGCACAGAAGAACGGGAGAAGCCGATGAGCAAAGAGAATATTCTGGGGAACACTGTCAGAGTTTCTAAGGGGACATACTTAGCCTCAAGTAAAATGTCTGTATGGCTTCCTTTGGAAGTCAGGAGTTAGGCATGAATGCAAAGAGAAGACCCCAACAACCAGGTTGTCATCAATTAAAAATATGAAAGCCAAACACTGGGGGAGAAAACATCTGATGTCTTGAGGCCAAGGGAGGGCCCAGGGGTCCACCTGCAAACATCTCTGAGATCTGGAGCCCTTTGGGAAAACTGCTTTATCCTCCAGAGTACCCTAGCCATAGAGCACAGGAGGCAGAAACCAGTTAGCCCTGCTGCTCTTCGGGAGGGGCACGCAGCTTAACTGGAGTCTGCTCTAAGATAGTGATCATTTGTTGTATTTTATTTCTGGGATTTTTAAAGAAAAAACGACTTCAGTATGCCTCTACGAGGAAAGAACAGAAATAAACACCACAGTCTTGGCATTCTATGCAAGAAAAGGAGGGACCAAGGCAACTATAAGAGAACCCAAGGAAGACTTTTCTTGTTTATTGTGCCATGAAGCAAAGACAACGTGTTTCGAGTCAGGAAAGTTCTTTCTCAAAAGGATCATTTGAACCTTTCACCTCACCGTGCTGCTGCTTGTTGTCTTCCTAATAAGCATAGCCCCAGTGTCTGCACTCTTGGAAATAACCTGTTTGCTCAAGTAAGGATGGACCAGGAGAGCCCCTAGACAGGAACCCTGTCCCAGACCTGGGCCTGGTGCTCAGTGTTTTCTGACAGAGGCCGAATTGTGCGAAGCCACATAGCCCTGGTTGGAATCGCTGCTTTACTAGTTCATCCTGGAGAAGTTGGGCCTGTTACTTCATCTCTCTGGACAACAGTTTCCTCACACACAAATTTAAGGCAATGCTAATGACCTCAGGGGATTAAATAAAATAGCATTAACTCCTTTCCCTTTTGCCTTCTCGATTCCCTCCCCTCATGCACTACTCTTGCAACAGTAATTACTCTAAGTCTTTCTACATATCTAGAGTCTCCACCATGTTCTGTGAGAAAAAAGGTTACCCCCAATAAAGCATATTATAGGTAATCAGCACACCTCCATGTTGACAGTGAGGATAATGCCACCAAGACAGATCTACGGCCTCTTACATATCAAATTACCCCTGGAAACAAATCAGGGGTGCCCAGGGGATCTGGAGTTAAATGTCATGTGCAGATATGTATGATCCTTCCAGAAAGGCTGTCCACCCAATCAAATATTTAATATTTTACCATTCCGCTTAGTATTTGAGAACAACTTAAGCTTCAGGGAGTCAAGCAGCCACATTATACACTGAGCTGGTGAAAATTGACTTTGGTCTCTGTTTTTTTTATATATGTGCAAGTCTCAGCAGAAAAAAATCAATAGATGGGCTTTGACCAGATCTATGCAGGCTTGAGAGATTTCAACTGATACACTTCTCATTGATCGCTACGAGCAGATGTTCTCCGTAGCTGCCATCACAACTGCACATTCTCTTGAATTGAGAAAGCGATCTTTTTTTTTTTTTAATCTGAGGCAGGGGGAATTACAGGATCTGTGTGACCTTATAATTCAACTTTTTAACTCTATAGATGAGGGACCCAAAGCTGAAAGCTGTCAAACAACTTCTCAAAGTGGTCGACCTAGGACTTGTGGAAGACCCTTCACCACTTAATCCAGAAAGTTCTGATACATTACTAATTCCAAAATCACTGTTTTGGGAAGGAAAAAAAAAACCACAAAGGCCTATGCATTGTAGGACTTCATCACATGACTATGGCTACTTAGAATTTCTGCTAATTCTCAACCCTGATGCTTGGAGGTACAGGTACAAGTGAACATCTCTGCTCACTGGTGTGATGACTTCCCTCTGTCTTCCAGACTCCCTCAGTCCCCAAATAGATTTCCTCACTCTGAAATAAGAAACACAAAAGGCAGATGGCATTTCTCATTCTCAAGGACATTGTTACTCCTGGACCTGAGGCCCCAGGTGTGAGCACACCTGGAACTGCTGCACCTGCAATGTGACCACATGAGGACCTGGTCTTGGGGAGAGCTGAGTGGGCCTTGAACACACTTATCATTTGGAGCCCTGAATGAAGCAGAGAACTGCTGAAACCCTACAGTCTACACCTGAAACTAAAATAACACTGTAGGGGCACCTGGGTGGCTCAGTCAGTTAAGCACCTGACTCGATTTCAGCTCAGGTCATGATCTCAGGGTCATGAGATCAAGACCGATGTTGACCTGCAATATATTATATAGATGTAGATAAACACAGGAACTTAAAAAAATAACTAAAGAGTCTTGTTACTGGAGAGGAACTGTTTCAATTCCCTTTATGCCAACTGGAGTTGAGGTTCTCTGTAACCTGCAGCACACACATCCTGATGCAATATCCCTATTGTGCTGTGCACTAGAAGTAATGACAGAACAATACTGAGATCCAGGATTCATTTCACCAAAACTGTAAAATATGCTTCCCTGCCTCCCGCAAGACTTCTTTCTGCCCCTGCTGACATTCCTTCTATCTCATCTCCTCTTACTCACAAGCAACCGTCTAAGTACAATGAAGAAATGATTGAATGGCTCCAACTCTTATCTTCTAGACAGTATTTTAATATATACTATACTCTAAAAGAATACTTTAAAAAATATTTGAAACAGATATGACAAAAGTTTAAAAGTTAACTCTTGTCTGGGCTAAATGAAAACTTACCATATTATTTTCTGTACTGTTGTAAGTTGATGGGGGGGTTGCTTTTTGTTGTTGTTTTGGAAAAACATGTAAACAAATATAAGGAAAAAAAGCAGGTCTGGTTGTAACTTTTTAAATTGCTTCCCTGGTTTTATTTTTTTTTAAAGCTATTTGTCTTTTTAGATTTTATTTATTTAAGAGAAAGAGAAACCATGAGCAGTGGAGGAGGGGCAGAGGGAGAAGCAGACTCCCTGCTGAGCAGGGAGCTCAATGCTAGGCTTGATCCCAGGACCCTGGGGTCATGACCTGAGCAGAAGGCAGATGTTTAGCCGACTGAGCTACCCAGGTGCCCCTAAAACTTCCCTGACTTTAAAACTTCAGCTTTCAGGTTGAAAAGTTTTACTGAGTTGAAGACAGACTTGTTTTTTCATAATAATAACAATAATAATAATTATTATTATATATAACAATATAACAATTATATATAATAACAACAACAATTATTATATATAATAATAATAATATAATAATTATTATTATTATAAAGTTTAGAAATCCTAGTAAGGCTTAATAAAAAAAGATATCTGGACATATTCTGAAGAAATTTCTTCAGAGATAAAGGAGAAGATTCTGCAATCCTCCTGAAGACAGAGCAAGTAACTTGAAAAGGAAAACCAATTCATTGAACCTCAGACTTCTCATCTCAGCAACACCGACTGGTAGACCACAAAGAAGCAGTGTTTACACACGTGTGCAGGAAAAGAAGGGCGATCCAAGACCACACAGCCAAAGGGGAAAAGATACTTTTAGAAACTCAAAGAAGTATATCAACAGTGGGCTCTAAGAAAGCATCCCAGTCAAATAAAAATTACATGAAAACAAAGATCTCAAGATTTAGATAGAGAAGAAGAATGAATGCAAAAACAGGTTAACTATATGATCATGTCGGTAAGTAGAGAATATAAATGTGCCTAGTGATGTGTTTTAAAAGCCTTGATACTTTAAACAACAAGGGTGTGCTGTAAAAAAATTTTAAAGTTAACAGTATCTTTTTTTTTCAGCAGGGTCTTGAACTCACAGCCTCTAGATCAAGAGTCACACACTCCACTGACTAAGCCAGCCAGTGCCCCAAAAGTTCACAGTACCTTAAAACCAAAATTCTAAATTAATTCAACTAGCTTCAGAATTTTCAAGGAAGAAAAAAAGAGGAAAAATAAGGACACAGATGCCTTCTAAATGCTTTACTTCAATGGCAGCAGAATGTGTGGGCTTGAAGCATGGTAATAAACACTTGAATGGGGGAGGACATCTAAGGGGCTCTTTAATTTTGGTATTTCACTGGAAAAATGCAGTTTGATATCTGGCTCTTAAAAACAGAAAGAGGAGCAGTGAAGGGGGTTTTCGAGTTCTGATAAATACAGTGAGACTATAAAAGGAGAACAGAGAAAACAAAATTTAAAATAAGAACTAGAAGATGGAAGAAATAAAATCTAAGACATAAACTACAACCACGATGGGCAGAAGTTGGCAGTGTGCATCTAGACGGGTAGGAAAGGGGAGTCTCCGTGCAGCATCAGCCTGGGCACTAGGGGCCTGGGAGCCATCAGGGGGTGCTGGGAGAAAGGAATCCTAGTGCAGAGGGATTTGAGAATTTTGATTCCATTACTGAAAAGTTGAAAAAGCTTAAGGAGATAAAGACAGACAATGCCTACATGCTGGCTTGGACATGCTGGAAGACGATACTACAAAGATACATGAATCAGCTAAAAATTTGATATAATCTAAACATAAGCACCAATGGAATCTTCTTGGAACATTATAAAATGTTGAACACTCATTTAAGAGAATATGTGCTCAAGAATAGACGAGAAAAAAATGTAAAGAAGAGTAACAGGTGTGTTTGCTCTATATAGAGTTATATGGCTTTCTATGTAGATATAAATATGGATCCTGTGGTAGCCACAATAGTTAGGAACAGACAGAGGAACAGATGAGCAGATAAAGCAAGAATTAGAGAGCTTCAGGTAGACCAGATTATGCAAGAGCACTTAGTAAATATTAAACATGGCATTTCAACATCACTTCCCAATTGTTTTGTAACTTTGGGATGGGAGGGGGTTTTCCTAGGGTTTTCTATGCATGCCATCGAAGCCAGAAACAATAAAGAAAGAGACTGAAAGATGTGATTACATAAAATTTAACATTTCAGAAGGTAGAAAAACATGAAACTAAGGTTAAACAACTATTAGGCAACTGCAGAGAATATGTGTACTACATAAAATAAGCAAAGACTAAGGTTCTTACTATATACAGAGCCATTTCTTACCTATAAGAAAAACAATTCAACAGAAAAGTAAGTAAAAATATAAAGAGGAAATCTGTATACATATATGATGATATATAAGAATGATATGAAAAGGTCCTCAATTTTTACCAGTAAAAAACAATTATAAATCAATATGTTTTTATCTTAATTACAAAGTTAAAAGGATTGTGAATAACCAGTGTTGGCAACACTCTGGGAAATTGTAATGCCTTGTTTGTAGGAATGTAAATTGGTACAATTCTTCTGTAGAATAATTTGGATACACATATGTACACACACACACACACACACACACACACACACACACACACAGAGGTATCTGTTACATTAGACATCTTTTAATCCACCAATCCTGCACCTAGATGCAAGTCCAAAGTAATTATAGTGTCAATCAGAATATTAAAAAATTGAAAATAACTCCAATGTCACATAGTTGATTATATAAGTAATGGGATATCCATACAAAGGAATGCTATATAACTATTAAAAACTATTTTGATGTAGTTACAATGATGTAAGGGAAAAAAAAAGATATCCATTAAGGGAGAAGAGGTAAACAGACCAAAGCATCAAGTATAATATGACCCACTGTTATTGAAGGGTCAGTACGAATCAGTGGAGAAAATACAGATTAAAATATACTGAAGAGGAGAAATGAAAAGAACTTAGATTAATAAATGGACAGAAAAAGTAGCAATAAGGCTAGAGTGAGGACAATAAAACAAGACCAGAAGGAAGGTATAGCTACAGAATATTTTATCCTTTTTTACCCTGTGGAATGAAGAAGAGAACGAGAAGAAAGCCATGCAGGGTTAAGGTGCCCATGGTTGGTTGCACAGTGAACGGTCACCCCCAGCTTGCTCCAGCACTGGCCATTCTCCTTCTAGTACCAGCATCATAAAAGGAAGGAGCAAAATGCAAATGCTGTGAAGACAGAAGTAAATTCACACATGCTCTGGCCAGGATCTTTTGGGAGAAGGTCTAGCTAGGAGTCTGGGAGAGTGTGTTCCTTCAAAAAGGAGAGAGTCTTGGGGTGCCTGGGTTGCTCAGTTGGTTGAGCGACTGCCTTCGGCTCAGGTCATGATCCTGGAGACCCGGGATCGAGTCCCATATTGGGCTCCCTGCTCGGCTGGAAGCCTGCTTCTCCCTCTCTTACGCCCCCTGCTTGTGTTCCCTCTCTGGCTGTGTTTCTCTCTGTCACATAAATAAAATCTTTAAAAAAAAAAAAAAAAAGGAGAGAGTCTTAGAATTTGAAGAATGTATAAAATGAACTTGAGCTCTGTGTTGGGAACAACTCCCGGGTATTCCTGACTTCTACTCCTTCCATTGACTTTGGCCAGACCAATCAAGTCAATGGATCAGGTTTCAGCCCTCTTGCACTGCTGGCTGGTGGCCTGTATAATGGGTGGGAGACTGCAGCAACCGCAGCAACCGCAGCAGCCTGGGAGTGCGCAGAGGAAATGCCTGTGAGAAAAATGGTCAGCCTGTGAATACATGGGGAAATTTCTAGGGGTAAATAATGAAATGTTAACAATAGTTATTACTTCTGGGGGGGGGAATCACAGGTAACTTTCTCTTTTTTTTTTTTTTTAAATAACTTTCTTTTTCTCTCCTTTACGGTGACCACGTATTATGTTTATAATAAAAAGCAATCTATTCTACTTTGTGGGAAAGAAAAGACCAGCTAGATTATGGGAAAAACAAAATGTAAAAGAGCTTTATCTGGATTCCACCTTCATCTTATGTCTGCTCGTGTCTTCAGACATAGTATGTGTGTGTATATATATTTTTTTCCTAGCCTATAAAATCCTTAAGTGCAAGATTGTATCATAGTATTCTGTGGGACACATAAATAATGAACAAATATATGAATTTATGAATTAGTGAAAATGACTCTACAATGACAACAAAGAAATTAAATAATATTTCATAAATGCTCTGACTAGTATGATGTCACAAGTCCTGGTCTACTTTTAAATTCGACAGCAAAAGTAGCTTATTTTCTTAATGATAATGATACCTAATTGGAGAGGTCAGACTGAGGTAAATAATCAGAAATCCTATGTGCACATGCCTTTACCCAAAAAAATAAATGAAGCACATCCAGTCTAGAGGTAAAGGCTTAAGGTTTTTCCAGAAAACCCTGAACAAAACATGATTTACATTACAGAATATCCCTTACTAAAATACTTCTTAAAAAGGTAATTCATTTGGGTGCCTGGGTGGCTCAGTGGGTTAAAGCCTCTGCCTTCAGCTCAGGTCATGATCTCAAGGTCCTGGGATCAAGGCTCACATCAGGCTCTCTTCTCAGCAGGGAGCCTGCTTCCTCCTCTCTCTCTGCCTGCCTCTCTGCTTACTTGTGATCCCTCTCTCTGTCAAATAAATAAATAAAATCATTTTTTTAAAAAAAGGTAATTCATTTAAAAGTTTGTTTCCAGGGGCACCTGGATGGTGCAGTCAGTTAAGCATCTAACTCTTGGTTTTGGCTCAGGTCTGATCTCAGGCATCAGGCTCTGTGTTCAGTATGGAGTCTGTTTGAGATTCTCTCCCTCTGTCCCTTCCCCTGCCTGTACTTGCCCTCCCACCTCAAATAAATAAATCAATCTTTTAAAAAATAAAAATTTGGGGGCGCCTGGGTGGCTCAGTTGGTTAAGCGACTGCCTTTGGCTCAGGTCATGATCCCGGAGACCCGGGATCGAGCCCCACATCGGGCTCCCTGCACGGCGGGAAGCCTGCTTATCCCTCTCTCACTCCCTCTGCTTGTGTTTCCTCTCTGGCTGTGTTTCTCTCTGTCAAATAAATAAATAAATAATAAATAATAAATAATAAATAATAAAAAAAAGAACTCCCTTTTAAAAAAAAATAAAAAAATAAAAATAAAAATTTGTTTCCACATCAGTTAAGAAGAGGAGCTAAATATAGGACCTGAAATTAGGGGCATTGCCAGCTGAAAATGAATCAAATATAGGAATAAAGTTTCTCTGAAATTATCTAGTAATTTAATGGGAAAATAATATGACTTACAAATGCAATATCTGCTGATGACTGTTCTACTATTCACTTGAGGGAGAGTAAAAATATAAAATCAAGAACTTAAAACATTTAAACTACCTTCCACATGACAGAGACACCACTGGGTGACACTGGAAAATGAGAAAAAGCACAGGGTATGTAGACCCTCAGAAAAACAGGCTCTACGCTGACACAACTTCAGAAAAATTAGATATTTATGATGAGCTTTCCTCTAAAATTTTTACCAGTAATAGCATATGTTAAATCATAATGAAGGCACTAATTTCCAGTTTAAGGAAAAACTCCCTATTGCACATTCTCTCTGTTAGGGAGGGAGGGCACTTTCTTTAGGCTATCAACAAGCTGTCCATCTTTTCTCTGCAAATACCTTGATTTAATTTTTGCAGTCTTTTGGAAACAAACATCTTTTTTTTTTCTTTTTAAAGATTTTATTTATGTATGTGAGACAGAGAACATGCAGAAGAGGGAGAGGGACAAGCAGGCCTCGGAAACAAACATCTTGAATGATTCCAGTAGATACTGCCTAAATTTAGAGGGAGATTAGAATTAACTTTTAAATAAAACTGGAACAAAAAAAATTAAGTAAAACTAATCTAACACCAAAGTTAGGTTGGTACTATTCAAAACAAGATTTAAATTTTTAACCCCTCAAAATGCGTTTGAGACAGAAAATATCTAATTACAGTCATAATTTTACATCAATAATGTAAGGACCTATTTAGAAACCCAAGCCACCTTGCTGTTAACTCAGAAAAATATAGGCAGCTGACCCCTGGAAAACAAAAGTGAGCCAGATCAGGTAGAAATGCCCAGTTAACCCCTTAACCTGCTGGACCCTGAGCAATGGAGATGCAAATGAGTGGTCAGTTCTTAGGACCAGGTGGGAATGCCCAATGCCCTCAACCTCCCGGTTTCAGGAGCAATGGAGATGCAAATTAACTCAGGTAGCTAGTGACTCGGGTCAGCTCACGGTCGAACCAGCCACCAGCCTCTAAGACAAGGGGGTTGTCATTTTCTTCTTGGAAGCGACCCTGCCCCAGCTGGTGAAATTCTTTTTTTTTTTTAATTGTTACTTAAATTTTTTTCTCCAGTGTTCCAAGATTCATTCCCCATTCCCCACACCCACTGCTCCATGCTTTAGATGTCCCCAGTACCCACCACCAGGCTCTCCCATCCCTCTACCCCTCTCCCTCCAAGTCCCTCAGTTTGTTTCTGTGTCCAGAGTCTCTGTTGTTTTGTTTCTCTCCCTGGATTACCCTAGTTCCCATTTACTTTCCTTCTCCCACTGTCCTCCAGGTTACCCCTCATGCACCGCAAGTAAGTGAAACCATGTGATACTTGACTTTCTCTTCTTGGCTTATTTCACTCAGCAACACAGCCAGTGAAATTCTGATGCTTGGTGTGAAATAAAGCTTTGCTTGACCTTCGCTTTTTACCAGCCCCATTCCTTTGACCATGGATCCTATCAAGTAATATCTATAAAATAGCAAGAATAACCGTTCACTTTGTGGCAGCCACTGGTCTATGGACTAATTTTATCCTCACAATAACACTTTGAGACATTGGTCCTACTATCATCATCTTCATTTTATAGGTAAAGAAATTGAGCCACATTATGAAGTTTGCCTAAGGTCACCTATCTACCCTGTGGCAGGGCCAGGATTTGAACCTGGTTAGTCTGAATGTGGCTGGTATAAATTAACTACTACCAAGTAATCCTCAACCTTATCCGCACAGTAGAAGCACCTGGGGAGTTTTTAAAAAAACCTGGGTGGCTCAGTTGGTTAAGCGACTGCCTTCAGCTCAGGTCATGATCCTGGAGACTCAGGATCAAGCCCCACATTGAGCTCCCCGCTCAGCGGGGAGCCTGCTTCTCCCTCTCCCACTCCCTCTGCTTCTGTTCCCTCTCTCGCTGTGTTTCTCTCTGTCAAATAAATAAATAAAATCTTTAAAACAAAAATAAAAATAAATAAAACTCCTGATGCCCCAGGCTACATGCCAGACCTTAGGCATCAGTTTCTGGGGATGACTTCCAGGCTGTATTATTTGTAAATTTCCTCAGGTAGGGCTGAGGTGCAACCTGATAGGGGCTGAGCTCCACAGCAGGAAGTCACATGGCTCTCAAGGGCACAAGGCTAACTTCATCTCTAAGGGGATGCTGCTTCCTCTCTTTGACATGAAAATTAACATCCATTAACTTCAACTGTAAAACACAGATTAAGTTGCTAATTGAGTGGAGGACTAGTTACAACCTAAAAGGTCTACAAATCACTGCTTTCTCAAGAACAAGAAACTTTCTGCCTCGTTTAAAACACATCAAGCTATGGTAAGTGCTGTGAATTGTGAAAGATTGATGAATCACAGACCTGTACCCCTGAAACAAAAAGTACATTATAAGTTCATAAAAATTTTAAAAAATAAAATAAAATAAACACGTCAAGCTTCCCAGAACTACATTTACCTCCCCCCAAAAAGGGGGCTAGGGGTCAAAGGAAGAGATAGCGCTGGAAGGAACTAGTTACACTGCCCATCACCCTGACATCATTCTCTCTTTAAAATGCTTCTTACATATCCTGCTTTTTACACATATGTATCTGTATATGTATATATGTGCACATACGGTTCCAGATATAGCTATATGTACATGTGTCTCACATGTATAGCTATATGCACCTTATAGGCATATACAGAGATCAGATTGAGTGTGATTCCTAAAAAGTAAGTTAAGCTCTGAAGCTGGCTTTTGCCATGAGATCACTGGTCAAGTACATGAGCTCTGATTTAAAGCCCAGCAGGAACAACCAGAGCCAACAGGGAAACTGTCCAAGTTCAGTCTATGCTCTCTTTACCAAGTGGTATGACTACACATAGAGGAAACCCTCCCCCCACATAACCACCACAAACAACCCATTAAACTGTGTTCCTGGATGAGTCCAAGGAAACTTGCCTGTCCCTAATCTTAGATGGGAGAAGAGGGGAGAATCAACCCTAAGGATTCTTTGCAACTAACCAAAATTCATGCAAGTTTGCAGCACAAATCCATACAACAAGCAGAGTCCCCAAAAACCCTGAAACAGAATAGGGTCATAGCTGGTAATACCTCAGGCACATAGCAGAATTTACCTATAACCTAGACCTAGAAAAATACTAACCAAGTTATGAGAAAAATTAATCAACTAATTGGTTGATTAATTCACACACCACACACACACATACACGTGTACAAAGGTAGAAAACAAGACACAATGAGTAACAGCCAACAGAATCAGACTCAAAGATTTCAAATACTGGAATTATGAAATTCAGAACAAAATATTCTTTCATATGTTTAAGCAGTAAGAAAGGAAATTTGAAAATATAGTTGGAAAAAATACTATTATAAAAAAAACTGAACAAGCATTAAGAAGTAAAAGCCAGGGGCGCCTGGGTGGCTCAGTTGGTTGAGCAACTGCCTTCGGCTGAGGTCATGATCCTGGAGACCGGGGATTGAGTCCCACATCGGGCTCCCTGCTTGGCGGGAGGCCTCCTTCTCCCTTTCTCAGTCCCTCTGCTTGTGTTCCCTCTCTAGCTATGTTTCTCTCTGTCAAATAAATGAATAAAACCTTAAAAAAAAAAAAGGAAGTAAAAGCTAAATAGGTTCTAGAAATAAAAATACTAAAATTGAAATAAGAAACTAGATACATTAACAGCAGATCAGACTAAGAACAAAATAAAGACATTTTCAAGCAAAAATATGAAGCCTGTCACCAAGAGATCCTCACTGAAAGAAAGTCTACCGAATTTAGGTTGAAAAAAAGTGATCCCAGTCAGAAGATCTAAAATGCCAAAATAAGCTGGCAAAGAAAGTGGCAAACATGTGGAGAAATATAAATAAATATCCTCCTTAAAAAAATAACAAACTCGTATGTGATTAGCAATGCTTCAAGCAGACTGACTACATAATAAGAACAGCACACAGCACCAGAGTAATAGGAACTAAATGTTCTAAGGTATTATCTGGGAGGAGGAAAGAGACTGGCTAAATTTAGACTTTTATACGTATATGCGGTCAGATGCCTAGGGTTACTGTTACAATATACAAATGTAATATGCAACAAACTAGCAGAGGAAGGAACTGAGATGAGAAACAAAATTATCAATCCAGAAAAATACAAGGAAGAGAAAACAAGGCAGAACAAAGGCAAAGTACAAATGAGAGAAATTCCAATGCACCAAGAATTGCAATAAATGTAAGTAGATGAACTAGATGATCCAGTTATAAGTCAAATGTTGTCGGACTGATTAAAAAATAATAATAAAAGACAGAAGAAATACTGAGTAGAGAAGCCGGTCATGTTAAGGTCATCTGGGTGGGGCTAGCAAAGAAAGGGGATGCCATGGGACAGGGAAAGGAGACACAGAAAACTTTATTGTCCAGGAGTTTGAAAAGCTAAAATATTCCCACAATGAGCCTTTGTCCACATGAGCCTTTGTCCTAGTTTAATTAAATTGAGTTTAATTAAACTCAATACAATACTAGTTCAGCGCTCCTTGATCTTTAATGCACACACAAGTCACCTGAGGGCTTATTAAAATGCAGTTTCTATGGGGCACCTGGGTGGCTCAGTTGGTTACGATACTGTCTTCAGCTCAGGTCATGATCCCGGAGATCTGAGATTGAGCCCCACACTGGGCTCCCTGCTCGACCAGAGGCCTGCTTCTCTCCCCTTCTCACTCCCCTTGATGTGTTCCCTCTCTAGCTATGTTTCTCTCTGTCAAATTAAATAAATGAATGAATGCACGAATAAAATACAGTTTCTGATTCAGCCATTCTGGGGAGGGGTCTGCATTTCTGCATTTCCAGCAAGCTCCCAGGTAATGTGGCAGTTGTTGGCTCTGGACCACACTTTGAGTAGCAAAATATTACAGTATATGGTAAACACAAGCTTCATTTCTTTATAAACTAGTAATACATAAGGTAGATATCATCCAGAGAAAAGCAATAGGCTCATAATCGAACTGTAAGATCAAATTTAAAAAGTTTGAATACCAAAGTTTTATCTGTTTCTTTGGTTGGTTTTTAAGGTTTGATGGCCAAGACTCAAAAGGAGATAAAACCTGATGGTAGGTTAGTCTTTATTCCACTTTGTGTGATTATCCACATTTGGCCTGGGAAGTCACCAGTGTGTTTAACAAGTGGCACGCTGGACCCTGTTAAAATCAAAAAAATCTTGAATTCCAAAATACATCTGTCCTGGAGGTTTTATGTAAGCCGCTGTGGGTCCACAGCACATTTCTTTCATTCTTAAGCTATTTGGAGATTTTACGGTCTTTTAAAAACATTTGTCTCTAAAGTCTAAGGACACTGGAAGAGAAATAGATACAATTATTCAGCAAAATAATAATTATTCAGGCTCCAAAATCATTTTTTTCAGGAAGTTAAGTACTTAAGTAAAATCCCAGGTCAATATTCACATGGAGTTTTATTTGCCTTACCTGAAGACAAAATAACACGGACCTAATTCCAGCTCTCAGTGGATAGCTACTCAGTACTTTAGAAGCACAGCTATCTCCCTGGATATGCCACTCTTTGAGACAGAGGCCAAATTAGCTTAAAACCAGTGTGTGTGGGGGGGAACTATTGACTATTGATGAGACTAAATAAAAAATATCTATATAAAATGTGATTCCTGTGAAAGTGTTCTTATCATGTAAAAAGTAAAAACACAGTCTCAATGAAATCCAAATTGCCAAGTGCAGAGCTTGAAGTAGTAACATATGGGTCTATATATAGACCTAAAAACCTTTAAAAAAATCTTTGGCCCCATACAGGATTTTGCCCAACTGTTATCGACCTTTGATTCTCAAAGCACGAAAGCTGGAGAGGCAGCGAAGTTAAAATCTCCAGGGACTCGTCCCCTCCCACAGTCAAGCCACATGCCTTCGGAGATTAAAAGTTCTTCAAAGGCAGCAATAAAGTGGTCCCATCAGGCATGGCTGCATTTGTTCCTTTTGAGATCCCATGCATTTCATGGAGGACTTTTAAACTTTACCTGCACAGAAAGACAGCATAGTCCCAATCACTTACAGTAGATGCTGACCTCAATCCATAAGGTAACCCGTTACCATATCTGTGAACAGGGAGGGGCATGATTTAATGATGGGGCTGCTTTCAAAGCACAAATGCCTTATACTTTCTGCCCTTTTTCTAATAGTCCTTTGATAACCCTCAGTGTAGTGGAGAGGCTCTGTCAAAGGTTTGGAAATAAACATCCTAATGACCCCAGGGACTTTTGATGGTTTTTTGTCTTAGGAACAAGAATATGGCAATACAAAAGTCACTTTAAAAGGGAAAAATTGCAGGGTGCCTGGGTGGCTCAGTTGGTTGAGCGACTGCCTTCGACTTAGGTCATGATCCTGGAGACCCAGGATCAAGCCCCACATCGGGCTCCCTGTTTGGCGGGAAGCCTGCTTCTCCCTCTCTCACTCCCCCTGCTTGTGTTCCCTCTCTGGCTGTGTTTCTCTCTGTCAAATAAATAAAATCTTCAAAAAAAAAAAAAAGGGAAAAATTGCATTAGGAAGTCAAGGATGGGCAAATTAAATAATGAGTGAATCTCACCTAAACTCTACCAAATTTACCAGCACTCATATTAAGACTTAAGACTTTGTGCACCATCAGTTCATCTCAAAAATATATTACCGTAAGCATCAATCTAAGATTGCTTCAACAAATAGTTACTTCCAGAGTGCCTAGGTGGTTCAGTTGGTAAGCATCTGCCTTCAGCTCAGGTCATGATCCCAGGGTCCTGGGATCAAGTCCTGCAGGGAAAGAATAAAAGCTGTGACTCTAATCCTCCCCAAAAAAGTAGAATAAAATAAATAGGAAGTTGGAAGCCAAAATAAAACCAATACTAGATGCTGACATAACATTTTCAAAGTGTGCCAGCTGGATATTTAATAAAAGTGGCAATTATCCTATTTCAGTTTCAATTCAGAAGGCTCTCCTCCTAGACAACATATGTTAAGCTCTGATAAAACTTCCCCTTAAACCACAATGTATGTGAGAATGCTTACAGTAGATTTTTGGTAAATATAAAATAATTCTGACTATTGCAATATTATAGCCAATAATGCCCAAGATACTGTAAGAAGACATGACAAGGTTCGCCTGCGATATTTAGTATATTTACATACATAATAAACTTTACAATTGCCATATCGTTGATGGGGATTTTTAAAGCAATTTTTTAATGTACTGATACTTCACAAGATAAATACACATGACAAATCTATAGGAGCGAGATCTCTCTGTGTGCTATTCTTTAAGCACTACATGCATGACATCTATCCAGTGATCTCTGTATGCTATTCTTTAACCACTACATTCATGACATCTATCCAGTGATCTCTCATCTGTGATGCACCAAAGTTTCTTTGGTTGTGTCACCAAGACCTGATCTTCCTGAACTCCTAACCTTAACTTTTATCTCCTCTGGTGAGGCTCAGTAGCCCAACTGAACTGACATCTCTGCAATTCTAGCCTGTCAGTTAAACTGCAAGAAAGCGGTGAAATCCCGTGGAATTGAACAATCAACAAAGGATTCAGTTCTGCTTTCTCACTCATCTCCTTTTATGGGTGAAGACACAGAAATAGTTGCCTAATTTTAATGATTTGCCCAAGAATATCAGGGTGAACATCCTGGTACAAAACAAGTTGAAGTCATATTTGAGAAATGCCTTTTCCCCCCAGCCATGCAGCAAAGGAAGTAATTTTTTAACTGTCTCTTTTTGAGATTAAACTTAAGGAAAGCTGCCAACTTTTATTTCCAGTGGTATTTCCAGCTCATTCTCTCCAGTGCCCCAACTTCAACCATTTGACATCTGTGGCCCGTGAATCTGTCCACAGGACCACCTCTTCATGGTCGATCACCCACCTCATGGTTCCACCGTCCTGGTCAGCCAGCCTGACCCACTGAGCTTCACAGTAATCACTCCCTCGCATTTGTCCCCAGTCCACCTCTGTCCCTCTCTGTTCCATATTATTCAGTTGGCAAAGCTATAACCCTGGTTAAATATAATTATCCTTGGATTCTCTCCCTATGCCAGAGAAACTGACCCAATCTAGAGAAAATAAACAACGGTCCTGCCTGGCTTTGCTTTAAAGATAGGACTCGAATCGCAAAGGCTTTCAGCTCTGCTCAACAACCTTACCACACACTTCCCTGGCCAATTTATACTCCAGCCGCCAGAAAACTATTTTATACTTCTTCACACTCATCTGATGATCTCAATTCTTATTTTTTTCTTAGAAAATAGGAGCAAGCAAAAGATAATAGAGCCCCTCGCAATAATATGTATCGTCACCTACACCTGTCTGTAGCAATCTAGAACCTGCCCTGCCTCAACTCCAGATAAAGTGGCCAAGCCACCATTTGGTACACTAAATCTCATCCCCTCTTACCTACTTAAGAGACTGTCAGTTCCTTTATCTCTAAAAAGTCCCATCACTTTTCAAACATATTATAATCACTCTCACTTATGAAAAATAAGGTAAATATTTCTGACCTCACATCCTATATTGCTCTTCTCCCGCACACACCATTCATAGCAAAAATTTCTATGTATCTGTCTCCATTTCCTCATTATTCAATCTCACCTGAACCAATTCCAATTTAGCACTACATCCACCCGACTAGATACACTGATATTGGCAAGAGCAACAAGGCCTCATGCTGCTACACCCAATGTTCACGTCCATGGGTAAGGTCTTCAGTCTCTCAGCAGATTCCCATGGTTCTTCATTCCTCCTTCATTCTTGGCACTCTCTTCTTGAAGCTTTGAAACACTTCACTTACCTGAGTGTCCTTTTTCCCTCAATGGCCATTCCTTCTTGGTCTCCGTTACCGATTCCTCTTTAGCTCCTCAACCTGTAAACGTTGGGATCTCCCCAGGATTCAATCCTCAGGCAACTTCTCTTGGCCTATTATACTAACTCCCTTAGGAATCTTATCCATTCTCATAAAACTAAGCCCACCTGCCAACTGAACACCCAATCTCACCCTTCCAAGTAGAACCTCTCCCCTGAACGCCAGGCTCATAAATGCAATGACCCACCTGTTCTTGAATAAGTAACTGACTCTCAGATGTTTTTTCATTTAAGAAAATGGTATCATCGGGTGCCTGGGTGGCTCAGTGGGTTAAAGCCTCTGCCTTCAGCTCAGGTCATATCTCAGGGTCCGGGATCGAGGCCCATGTCGGGCTCTCCGCTTAGCTGGGAGCCTGCTTCCTCCTCTCTCTCTGCCTGCCTCTCTGCCTACTTGTGATCTCTCTCTCTGTCAAATAAATACATACATAAAGTCTTTAAAAAAAAAAAAAAGAAAGAAAATGGTATCATCATTTAGCCAGATGGTCAGGCCAAAATCCACATCCAATTAACAAATAACAGCAATACTTTCAAAATATATTCTGAATCCAATCACTTCTCAAAATCATCACTTACCAGCTACATACAAACCCCATCATCTCTCACCTGGACTCATGTATAAAACTCCTAGCCCATCTTCCTAACTGTTCTCTTGTCCTCTACAGATGATTCTGGGGTCACTATCCATTTAAAACAAAGCAGATCGTGGCTCTCCCACATTCAAAATCCTGATGGCTTCCCATCAGCTGTGGTAAAGATCTAGAAGACTCTTATCTGGCTGCTGAGCACCTCTTTGGCTTTTTTCTCTCCCCACTTTCTCCTGTGCTCACTCCTCTCCAGCAACACCAGCCTCCTACTAGTTCTCCAAACACCCTATGATGTTCCTGCCTCGGGGCCCTTGCAATTGCTATTCCTGTTGCCTGAAGTATTCTTCTCCAGGATATTCACATGGGTTTATTTTCCCTCACTTACTTGCTTCTTACCCAACTCCCTCACTATAATGTAAGATTCATGAACTTAGAGACTCTGTCTTGCTCCTCATTGTACTCACAGCATCTAGAGCTGAACCTGGTTCATACCAGATGCCCAATAAATGTTTGCTGAGTGAATTACCAATTTAAGCAATGAATGAATTACCAATTTAACCAATATTAGCTATGAGAATATGTGTAGTCAGGCAGGCAGTCCCCACATACCAAAAAGATAATGGAAAATTTTGAGTAATATATTCCATCAAAGCAAATCTGCATTGTTTTAAGAAAATTCTTTCCATTCCCTAAATAGATAAGGTAGAAAGAACAATGGAGAGTTAACTCATAGTTGGTCTTCTTACCCCCAGGTTCAGATCAAAGACATCATGGGTCCACTGGTTAAGTAACAGCAAATTTTAATCCCCTGCATAGGTGTTTTTACCAATTGTGATCTGAAAGTCTTATGAATAAAAAAAAAATTACTTTCCGAGCTGAAATTAGGATCTCAGAAAGATGCTCAAAGGCTCAATCTTATAGTATAATCAACTTCTCTACTGTTCAGTAATAAATATGGCTACATAAGGAATACAGTCAAGTGCCCAGTTCTTTCTTCATTATGCCAAGGCATGTTCTCTGCCCAATTATATCTCAAGCTCCCTGAGTATAAGGAACTCCCTGTAATAACCAGAGTATGTTAGATTACATAGCGTAATCCAAATCATACTTTGTTATCCTCCCCAAAAATGGCAATAGAGGAATATTGCTTAAGATATGTATCTAATACAGGTTGGCCACAATTCAGTTTATCATAGTCGACTAAGGACCCAGAAAGACAGAGTCCTTATCTCAATGCTTTCTTTCATAATCACTAGACAATGGGATAGAATGTGGTGTGTCGTGTACCAGTTCTTAAAGCTCCAACACCTTACACATATCTCAGTGGCCAAACAAGTCATGTGACTTCTCCTCATCTTCAAAGGAAGAGAAGAAGGTGAGATCCTACAATTTTACCAAAATACCTGCAGCCTTCATGACTGCCACATTGCCCTTCCAAAGCCCCAATAACAGCTTCCGTAATAGCAGGTAAAAACATTCCTGTTGATCTCATACATTCTCCCCAGTCACACGTGTGAGCACACAAAAGGTCCTTAATGGACAGCCCCCCAACCCTTGGTGGAAAAACCCCTGGAAAGAAGAAAGGAAGAAAGGAAAGAACTCATGTTTCCAAAATAAAAAGCAAAATTAAACAATACTGAACTCTGTTTAATTAAATTAAATTGAATTAAATGAATTTTAAACAAAAGCAAAATTAAATACTTCCTAGGCATTTCACAATAGCAACCAAGTTTCCATCACCAATGCATAAACTTTATTTGAGAATAAGACACCAGTAAATAAAACTCTGCTGATGCTTCCCTGATGATGTTTCTAATTTTGTAGGCACTTGATGTAAGATCTTTCTTGGCTAAAATCCAGGTTTAGCTGCACCCTATCTCTTTGGATAAAAATGAGCTCTGACCTCAGAGGATTTCAAATTCAGCTAAAGATGATCCAGAAGCCAAAGAAACAAGATAAGATTAACGAATAGCTAAAAAGTGTGGTGTCTGTGCTGAGATTTGTGCATACCAGACTACATACACTTTGTAAGACAATGACACATCTGACAGATGCATGAAAGTGGAGGCACGGCTGCAGTATTCCAGTCTGCTAGAGTTCATGTTATATCAAAGCGTATACCATAGTAGAAAGGTTGGGTGGGGGGAGGCAGAAATGCTAAATATAAAGATGATAGGCAATTAGAAATGAAGAGTAAAAGAATGAATGCTTGCAGGGAAATTATTTATATACCAAATAACTATTATAAAGCTTTCATGTTCTACACAGATCTAATGACATCAATACCTGCCCAACTTTGTGATTCATAGAAGAGATTTTAAGTCATCAAAAACCCAGTGAAAGGGGTTTGCTGCCTGATGCCTGATTGGGTGACTGGCCCAGTAGTGTCTCACAACATAGGATGTTGGTGGACAGAGAAGAGAAAATCCTCAATGCATCTGAACAGCTTGCCTCTCCCATCACAGAGACCTGCTCCAAGTGTGTAATTTTGGCCAACAAGGAAGTAGGCAGCTGAACAAGATGCTCCAGTAGAGGTGCCTTCCTCTGCTCTGCCTACCGTAACAAAATCATAACTTAACGATAGAAATTAATTTTCTTGCAGTTCTGGAGGTTGGAAAGGTCAAGGTCTGACAGGGTTCAGTTTCTGGGCCAGCCTTCTTTCCTGGCTTGCAGATGGCTACCTTCTTGCTGAGTCCTCACGCGGCCTTTCCTCTGGTCTCAAACAGAGCTCGATCTCTCTCCCTCTTCCTCTCTCTCTCCCACTACTGAGGCCACTAATTCCACCAGTAAGGCGCTACCCTCATGACCTGATCTACCCTAGTCACCTCCCAAAGACCCTATTTCCAAATATCATCACACTGAGGATTAGAGTTTCCACATACCCGCTGGGGTGGGGGTGGGGGTGGAGGGGGCCACAAACATTCAGGCCATAACAAGAGGTAACACATGCCGAGACCGGATGATAATGAAACATGGGCTCTTTCCAGAAGCATGGGTTCAAAACACAGTCCTAGGTACCAAATATATGGCACCTTGTTTTAAGTGCCAAGGTACTTCAAGTTAAATGAGAAAGCACAAGTAAGAAAAAAAAGACCTCATTCAGTTTTTGAGTGAACATCTGACATGTTCTATCAGGCTCCCCCTAACCACGTTCCTTCTCTTCTTCCAAGGTAAGCCCTTCTAATTGCATTAAAAGATTTCTAAATGATGGATCAGATGTATACATATAAAGCTCCAAACAAAGTCATTGTAAAAGCTGAAGAATCGCCATTCTGTTCTGGTTCTCAATGTCCCTGAGAAAAAAATACTGAAAATAAATCAGGTTGTGAACTGCTAACATAATTAACTACTTACTTGATGTCAGGCCCTGGGTTAATTGCTTTTTTAGATGCAGTCTAATGTAATAGGGACAATAATCCATTTTACAGATAAAGAAACAAAGGCCCAGAAATCTTAGATAACTGGTAAAACATTACCCGGTCAAAAACATGAAAATCAAGTCTCAAACAATGTGCTTTTATCCATGAAATCATCTTTGGACTGGGGAATAATTTGACCACTAATTAGTTATGGGACCACAAACAAGTGACTTAATCTCTTTATCTGTCTTTATCTGTCATGTGAAAGAATGAGACTGTGTGAGCACTAATTAGGTTTTCCTTTCTCAAATGTTATGTTTACTTTTCAATAACATTTGACTAAAAACAAAAACAAAAAACTTTTTACAAAAATCTACCTCACAGAGGCTGTTAAAATGAATGAATTGCTGGATTTAAAAAAAATGTTTGTTTTTGATGAATAACTGTGTGATTTTAGAGTTTAGAGTTTCTTCATCATTGTTTCATGGCCAGATAAGCAGTCCCCAGTTCTAAAAAGCTCTCTTCAGATATTTAACACCAACGACACTGGAAAGAGAGTGAGGATGAGCATATACACCCATGGAAAGAAAACCACCTCAAAATGTATGCTCAGCCAGCAGCTGTGTCCTTGCACCAACTTCTGAGGAAATCTTCTGGCGCTGGATATTCTAACATGAATGTTTGAGACCCTTGTTGAAGCCTCAGCACATCTCAGAAAACTGAATTGATTACAGCCATGCCTTCTGCAAGTCAATGTCTGTGACCCAGAAATACTCCCATGGAAGATCACAAGCCAAAATAAAAGTCATGAACTGACGCTATGATACCCAGTTTCATATCCCAGGACAAACAAACGCTTTCATCTTGGCGGATTTAATGGCAGTTACTCAATGTCATTCTTGCCTCATGGCGTCCAGAGGTGGTCTGATCCTGAAGGAGTATTCAATGAAGAGGTCAGCAGACCCTTAGAGAGACTTGGTGAGAGTGTGCCTTTCACTGCCAATCCAGATGGAAATTCTGTAAAGAATAAAATTCGAACTCTCTGAACATGCTGAGAATCTGGAGAGTTCATGGGTGACAGGCCTGATTCTTGAACAGCTGACCCTATACGTCTATGAGCATTAAGGAGAAGCACAAGATGACCCTCAAGAGATCCTCGGAAGGAAGCATTCTGGAAATCATTCAAGACACTGCAATGCAAGCCTGCTGGTTTGATGAGTTAACATGAGAACACAGAAGGGAGGAGGGGCTGATAGTGAAGCGAAACTTTCTAAAGTAGCTTAGCAGTAACTACCGTGACAGGCAACGGCATCCACAGACCAACTGACTTGACACACTGCCAAGAGACCCTGGACAGTAGCCGTCCTGGAGCAAACGCTCTGGGAAATATGCATGAGAAAAACCAGCAAGAACAGAACCAAAGATCCTCCACACCCTTCTTGCAGCAGCTGCAGACACAAACTGCAGTGGCCCCTGTGGCCCGGTGCAGACAGAAGCTCTGTCCAGCCTTAAGAGCTCTGTCTTCCCATATGAAAGAGCTCCACGATGACACCAACACACATGCTGGCACTGCAATCATTGCAGGTAACATGAGAAGGCTATGTGATTCTTGAGAGTGACTATGAGGTTTTCATGCCAAAATATGGACACCAGCTCCTCGCCATGTTTCCTTGACAAGCTACCATCTGCTCACAGATGGAATAGGAACTTAAAAGCGTATTGTGTTTCCTACAGACACACACAGCTGTATTATAGATGGCTACAGACATAGTACAATACAAACATAATTTAAAATACACAGGCCAGAAGCCCAGATTTCATGGTAAAAGTCCTAATTTTGGAGGGAGGTGGGGGGAACATGCAATGAATTAAGTTTTAAAATGCACGCAGAAATGCTTCCGTCCATTTGTACATGAGTTTAGAAGTAATTCTTAATGTCGTATAAAAGTCATCATCAACAAAAGCCATTGTTTTAGGGCCAGTTAAGAACAAAAATATAGCATATTTGATTTATTTGCAAGGTCAGGTCTTAGTAAAAAAAATTCTCTGTGGGAAGTTTTCTCAGAAAAATTAAATACCTCAAAATCAAGAGTTCAGATGGCTATACTAGAGGAAGTTATTTATACACCAATAAAGCTCAACACTTTTACTATACAAAGAGCCAAATACATAAAGTCATTTACACCCCTCCAAAATTAGACACAGAAAAAAAAAAAAAAACAAAATTAGACACAGACACACCAAATCAGATATGCATCGTTTTGACTGCCCAGCAACTGCCTTGCCCTTTATCTAGAACACATTCCCTCCTTCTACAGGAAAACTTCTCCCTTCTCCATTCCTCCATGAGACTGATAACCATTTCCACCACCTTCTATGTGCAGATAACTGATCTTGGTCTCGTGTGTAACCAAAACCAAGCCAGAGCCTTCCCAGGGGGTACATTCTGGAGCATGCCCTTTCCAAGGGAACAGTGAAGGACAAGGCAGTACTCTGACTCTAACCCACAGCTGTCGCTAAGTGGGAGAAGCCGGGCACAGAAGTACACCATCACAGGGAGGGTTAGGGGCGTGGGATCCTGAGTGCGGAGAGGTCCCTGAACCTGCCCTGCTCTTTGTTACATGTACCACTAAATTCCCTTCTGCTTGGCTTGGCTTAGTATTCTCTCCCTTGTAACTCCAAGTGTCCAAAGTAATCAAAACCCAGGAGTCAATAAAACGTATACTTTTCTAAAGGAAAACATTTGTTCTTGGTTATAAACCTCTGGATTGAGTCACATAGGACAGCCCAGGACCATGGCCGGAATGCAGCCCCCGCCCCCACCCTGCAGGTCCACAGGAATGAGGTGCATTTGGGTGGGACATTAAAGGTTTTCCATCGTTTTTGTTGTTTTGGTGGAGAGAGTCGGCCCCGGCCCCCGGGGAGGAAAGAAGATAAATGCAGAGGAGACAGCACACATTCCAAACTCTGGCAGACCACCCCCTCCCCACATGCTGAGGCCTGTGCTGGAAGCTCACCAAAGGGCTAAGAAGACAGAGCAAACTCTCCACCACTAGGTAGCTATGTGACCTCTCTTAACTTCTCTGAGCATCACATTTCCTCATCTGTTAAATGAGAATAACATCTCTCCTGCAGGACTCTGAGGAGGCCATTTTTCTCCAAGTATGCCCCTGGAACCACCTGCTTCATGATCATCTGACCCGCTTTGTTAGAATATAGATTCCTGGGCTTTTGAATCAAAGTCCGCACTAAAAAAAAAAACAAAAACAGAAAACCCACTTCCCAGGTGATTATTCTGTACACTAAACTTTGAGATCTATAGTTGCAAGCACAGAATAAGTGTCAAGCACGATGCAAACCCATAATAACGTTCACTGGATGCCTCCTATTTACTTCTACCAGTTACACACACACACACACACACACACACACACACACACACACACACAATCCCTCAAAGGTTAATTAGAGGAAGGAGAATTCTGCAAAACAACACAAAATCTATACTTTACAAAAGAGAAAAAAAATAATTAACAGTATCAGGCTACCCCAAGCTAATACTTGCTTATCAAGATCTCTCGAATTTAAAGCAGTCTCAACCTTGATTGCACAGCAGAATCACCTGGGAAGCTTTCAAAAACTCCCCAGGTTCAAAGCTGTATCCCAGACGAATAAATCGATCTGTGGTAGGGGTAGGGGTTTAGGGATTCGCATTTTTAAAAATTTCCCAAGTGATTTCATTGTACAAGCAAGGCTTTAATATTTTTTAGCAAGTATGGAAAAGAATGTCAACAGCGTACAGTGAGATAATGGGGAGAAAAACTTGGATGCTGTTAAATGAAGCAGGCATAATAATTTAATTGTTTTCTAGCTAATATACATGAAGCGAGCCAAATCTTATTCCCCATCCTTTTTTTTTTTAAGTGATAGACAAAATACTTAAAAGTACAACAGTAAATTTATACTCAGAAATTGGCAAAAACAAGTAAGTCTGAAAATACAAAGGGTTCATAAAGATGAAGATGAACAGAGTATTTCCTGCAGTGCTGGTGGGAGTGTATGCTGATACAACCACTTTGGAAAGCGCTCTCACGTTATCGTGTAAAGCTGAACAGTCCCAGGGCCTGCAACAGAGCAGTGGATGGCGTCCTACCTTCAGATGCACCCACAAGAGAAACCTTGGCACATGTTACCAGATAGCAGCACTGGTCATAAAAGCCAGAACTGGAAACATCTTAAATGAACAGTGACAAAAGCACGGGTAAATCCCATATAAATAAATATAAATTAAATATAAATATAAATTATGCTATGGCTTACAGCAGAATTGCATTACAAATCACAAAAAAAATATTACACAGCAGTTATGGCATGGATGAATCTCAGTAACACAAGGTTGAGTGAAAAACAGGCTTAGGAGATTATATAAATCAGGGATGATGCCTCCTCATAAAGTTCAAAGACAGGCAAAATGAAACAATGTATCATTTAAACATACATGTAGATAAATATGGCTAAAGTAAGAGAAGGACAAATAATGTTCAGAATAGTTGTTACCTATGGTGGCAGAGAGATGGAGAGGCTAAGAGATAAAAGAATTCAAGATTGATGTAACAAAAAACTAGTGTTCTGACAATGTATTCACAGGTCTTCACTTTAAAAATAACTAAAATTGGAGTGCCTGGGTGGCTCAGTCTGTTAAACATCTGCTTGGGGCTCAGGTCATGATCCCATCCATGGTCCTGGGATGGAGCCCCACCTCGGCCTCCCCACACCGTGGGGAGCCTGCTTCTTCTTCTCCAGCTCCCCCTGCTTGTGCTCGCTCTCTAATAAATAAGTAAAGCTTTAAAAAAATAAAAAATAAATAAAATAAACTAAGGCCAGACATGAACAGTTGGTGGTTTGTCATGAACCAAGAACTATTATTCTAATTCTGAGCCCTGAGTTCCAAAGAATGGAAGGAAAAGAAAATTCTGCAAGTAAACACAATAGAACTCAATACCAATAAGACAGAAATTCAAGGGATTTAGGATGATTCTAATAAAAGTCAAATACTAATAAGCTAGGATCATTCCATCTCCTAGGGTCTATCTCCTTCTAGAAGCAAGACTCTCAAAGTTGTCTAGCAGAAGTACAGAATTGTCATCTCAGAGCAAAGTGGTCCCTGCATCTGGCCAGCCAGAGACAGCTCTGGTGAAGCTAACTGAAAACAGTTAGGAAGTTAGGAAGGATGAAGGAAAAAAAAAATCTTCCAAATAGCAAAAAAAAAAAAGTGGAAAAAAAACCCCACAAAAATCCACTTTCTAATGTAACAATTCCCAGTTTCTTAAGGGTTATAATACTCATGATTCAATATTAATTGTAATTTAATCTCTGACACAGTAGGAATCATTAGGTGTGAAGTCTAATATCTAATATTTGTCATTATACGGGGAGGGAGGAGTTATTTATTTCACAATCCCCTCACCCAAAAGGTAATTGATAACACGGACATTTTTGTTCTCTTCTTCCCTCTACTCTTGTGATGTAAAGTCTATCTGAACCATTTTGTCTTATCTCAATTTCTCCTTTTAAAACCAAATGACAAGCTCAGTTCTTTTCCATTGGAAACTACAAAAAATATGTTTTGACTTTCAGTACGCACTTGGATAGATAAGCATAAGGTCAGCGATTCTGACAGGCAGCAGCAGGAGACAGGACTGATGTGCTTAGCGCAGGAGTCAGCGGGTCTTCTTAAGATCAATTTCATAGAGGAATTTCGCTTTTTCTCCTACACCACAAGGGTCTTATTAATTTGAAGACAGTGCTCCCATTTTACCAAAAATAAATTCTTAAATTTCTACTTTGTGTGACATAAAATGAAAACAGAAAACTAAGTCTGTTTGCAGAATCGCTAATGGATGGTTCTCAAATTTGGGGATGTCTACAAACTTCCTGGAGAGGGTGGTAAAAAGCAGATTCCTAAACATCCTTCCAGAGCTACTGAATCAGAAACTGATGGATAAGACCAGGAAGTCCTGGTTCTTGACGGGCCCTCTAAGCCATCTGATGTAAGAGGCCCCTGAACCACACTTAGTAGAAAATGCCGTCTTATAATGACAATAAAAATCTGAGCAAACATCTGCTCTGTCCTGGACATCAGGCACACTGAAAGAACCTCTAGGTTCTGAAATTGTATCTGTTCAACTTTCATAGTAAGTTGTAAAAGATACTCCTGTAGCCTCTGAGAAATTTATTTATCTGAGAGAGAGAGAAAGCAAGGCAGAGTGGAGGGTGTAGCAGGCTCCCTCCTCAGACCCCAGGATCGCGACCTGAGAGGAAGGCAGACGCTTAACAGATGGAACCACCCAGGCATCCCTGTGGGCTTTGAGAATCAATGTACTTTCAGAACATCTCCACCCTCTTACCTATAAAGGCTGATAACAATCTTTAAAGGACTAAACAAAAGCAACAATGTAGAAGTGGTTTTAATCACCTGAAAATGCAACTTTCCTTGGCTCTCCTGAGGTTCATTCAAATAAACAATTGCCAAATAATGGCATGTAGAAGTCCTGTAGGAAAAATTCCTCACATGAGGGAATCTAGTTCCTTGAGATCATAGTAGATGAAGACAGCTCAGAATACTGATACGCCATATATACCCCCTGACACCAAGTCCGTCCAGAACGACCTCCCCATCACAATGGCCAGACACTGGGGAGCAGTCATTCATTAAATTAATTTATCTGTATTGATTTCAGGGGTGTTTCAATTCAGTACGTTATGAAAGGGGTGGGGATTGAAGGAAATGCTACAATCTATGTTCATTCTGGCTGTCCATTAATAAATCCCTCTAAAGATTTTTGACAGGTGCCTGGGTGGCTCAGTTGGTTAAGCGTCTGGCTCAGGTCATGATCTCAGGGTCCTGGATGGAGCCCCACATTGGGCTCCCCGCTCAGTGGGAAGCCTGCTTCTCTCCCTGCTTGTGTTCCCTCTCTCACTGTCTGTCTCTCTACCAAATAAATAAACCCTTTAAAAAGAAAAAAAAAGGTATTTTGGATAAAATAGCACATGAACATGTTCTATGTTAAGTACCAAATATACTAAAAATACCTGTTTTCCAAAGATTGTAATAAGATCATAATGCTGTTTGATTAAAAGGCAAATACCAGGAAGATTTTTTTTTTTAAACAAAATGTGCTCTTCTGGTCTAGAGGTAGATTTCTCTTTCAAGTCTCTGATGCTAGAAAAGCTTTTCCTGATGCTCAAAAGACATCTTTCTCAGTTTCCTGAGAAAGGGGACTTTCTTTCCCCCGCTCTCCCTTCTCAGTCCCCTGAGAAAGGGGACTTTCAGTCCCCCGCTCCCCCTTCCTTTCCGCCTGACATTTGTACAGGTACCTAGCCGACTTCTTTTTGCTTTCAACCTTAGCTTCCATTAGAGTAAACAAGCCATGCCACTAAGATTTCTGTATCGACTAGAATCTATGTAAGCAGGAAGGGCATTAGGGGTGGATGCAGAAGAATTAAGGTCCAGAGAATCATTTTTGGTTGGGTCACTGTATTACTGAGATGGGAAAATCAGCAGTCTTCTCAGAGACTTAGTGATAAGGACAGAATTTACCGCTCACATACTAAAAATCATGACCATATCTCCTGATAATACCTTTATCTTTAAGTTTTCAATTTTATGGAATTTTACCATGAGGAAATGTCACAAAAATAAAACCTTTCAATCCTTCTACTAGAAAGTTCCTGAAACCTATGACCAGATGTGTCTGTGCCTTTCCACTTAGAGGCCTGCCTTTCAAGACCTTTGGAAATGCAGAATTTTTCTTAAGTATATTCTGTTTTTGTACATTAATTGAAGCCATTTAATTGTTATTCTAATTTTCTATGTGCCAACATCCTCTTCCCTTCTTTGTCTTAAAAAATTCTATTTATTTAAGAGAGAAACAGCAAGCCAGAGAGAGTGGCAGAAGGAGAGGGAGAAGCAGGTTCCCTGCTAAGCAGGGAGCCCGATGTGGGACTCAATCGCAGGACCCTGGGATCATAAACTGAGCCGAAGGCGTACACTTAACCAATGGAGTCACCCGGGTGCCCCTTACCTTATTCTTTAATTCTTTTCTCTCTTAATAGTTTCTGCTTTACCATTTGTAGTGCTGGTTTTCCATGTGTAAAGATCCATGATAGTCATTTAATGATGGGCTCTAACTTTCACCATTACAAAATATCCTCTTTCATCCACTTAATGCTTTTTTCCTTGAAATTGTCCCAGGTTAATATTGCCAGCTCTGCCTTCTTTTTGCTTGTACTTGCCTAGAATCTGTGCTTATCTATTCATTGCCATACTTGGTGCCATTCTGCTCAGGTACTTCTCTTGTAAACAACATGGATTGTGTTTTTTTGTTGCATTTGACACTGTCTTCTAAGAGAGAAATATAGGGAAGTTTTTCAGCATAGCTGTTTATCACAGTTTCTTACAGATCATGTGTTCACCTTTTTTAATTTCAAAAGATACACATGGATATTTTTTTAAAAACAGAAATTAAACGAAGACACAAAGTAAAAAGTATGAGCTTGCCTTGTTCCCACATGCTTCTAAAATTTTAAACCATCTATATTGATTCCCTATTTTGAGAGAAAGAGATTTTCAGATCCACTGTCTCCTTTCCCTTTTGTCTCCATATATAAAATCTTCTATTGGTTAATCACATAATTGTATACCTAATCTCTGTTTCCCTTTTTATCAGGGCTAAAGAGTACCATTCACGGGGCGCCTGGGTGGCTCAGTTGGTTAAGCAACTGCCTTTGGCTCAGGTCATGATCCCGGAGACCGGGGATCGAGACCCACATCAGGCTTCCTTCTCCCTCTTTCAGTCCCTCTGCTTGTGTTCCCTCTGTAGCTGTGTTTCTCTCTGTCAAATAAATAAACAAAATCTTTAAAAAAAAAAAAAAAGAGTACCATTCAACCACCATTATGAAGTAGGAGAAAACATATGCTTTTCTGCTCCACTCCACCTTCCAGCCCCTTCTAATTTCTTACACTTTTTCACTGATACCATTATTTCACAATGTCAAGCCTTACAGCATTTTCATTTTGTTGAGTAAACGGAACTTAGCTTCCATGCATTCCCTACAGGTTAATTCCAAAAATGAACAGAATAGTTCTAATATTATGATGAAATATTTGTATTCAAGGCAGACACAGATAGTGAGACCAGACAGGTTAAAGGAGACCCAATCCTTTGTCACAACCTCAGTTCCAAGTACCAGGTTCAAATATATTCTTTATTCTTACACACCAATTATTCAGAATTCTGCCACATTCTAGTTTACTTCATAGTTGAATTAAATATTTGAAAATGTGTGTCTTTCTAAGAATTTCTAATTCTTGTTTTCCTCTGTTGACAGAATAAACATGCCTTTACTCCAAAGTCAGATGATGATCAATCTTATACAGGTCTACTGTTTGGATTCTGTGTGTGTGTGTGTGTGTGTGTGTGTGTGTGTGTGTGTGTGTGATTCTTCTGGGTGCTTATTTTTGATTATTTCATTTTCTTAAATTGCTTCTTTTTTAAAAATTGCTTTCTGACACAGAAAATCTTCAAAAAACAACTGGAGAGACTACATGTGGTCGGAAGCCCCTCCCTCATTTTGAACCTAAAGCCTTTATTAAGGAAGAGTAAAACCAGGGTCAGTGGCACAGGCAACTCTTCTATGTTCCAAAAAGTGGCAATTTCCAAATTAAAATCCTTCACCTTGCCGTGTCCCACTTCCATATTCCTTCTGCTATTTCACTGCCTCTTTCCTTGGGGGTTTTCCAAGGTTTTGCTGGGATTCCACTTACTCCTAAGAATGAATCAGGAAGCGAAGAGTTAAAGCCTTTTCTCTGTCTTGAAATTAGAACCATCACCAACAAATACACACTTAGAAAAGCATTTCTCACACTTAATCTTTTTTTTTTTTTTAAACTCTCTATTTTCCAATTGAAAAAATAAAATCTTGGCTTTCTATCATGGCCATAATTTCAAATCTCTAGAATTAACTCTGGACAATTATTTACAAATCACCATCATAATAAAAGTAATATTACTCTCACAATATTCAATGAATCATCAATATAGAATGTAGCCATTGCACAGAACTTGTGAGGCCAATGGAATTGGACCTTACCTATGGCTGGATGGTATTATAGTCTTTTAGTTAATTGGGTTTTGTTTTGTTTTGTTTGCTCTTCTCTATTTTTCTTTAAAAATTCTACAATTGCCATGTATTATTGGTGAAATTAAAAAGTTTAACAAAATAGGAATATTGATGGTTTTATCTGTTACTTTAGAGATGGCATAAACAGTTTTATATCTCCATATTCCTGCTTCAGAGGGAAAAAAAAGTCTGCTAAAAGTAAAAGTGTAACAAAGGTCTATACTGAGTATACTATACTCTCAGTCTATACTGAAAGCAAGCTAACCTAGCCCTACCTGTGAGAGCCACTCAGAAGAGCACTGATTGCCTCAAAACTTGCAAATACTTGACGGAAAGTGATATGCCCATAAATCTCCATTTTGATTCAAAAGGAAAATCAGCGGAGAGATCTGTCTGTTGCACTGTGAAGGGGGAGGGGCAGCAAGATGCCCAGGCAGATGGGTGCCCTCCACTAAAAGGGAATGAGAAGAAATCCTATGCCTTCACCTTTGGCAAAACTGGGACACCTGATGCGGTGGGTTAAGGGCCTCACTGATTCAGATAATCCTAGGATGGACTAAAAAAATTCTGTAGTTTTTTTTTTTTTTTAATTTTATTTCCTTTTTTTTTTTTTTTAAGATTTTATTTATTTATTTGACAGAGAGAAACGAGAAACACAGCCAGAGAGGGAACACAAGCAATGGGAGTGAGAGAAGGAGAAGCAGGCTTCCCGCCGAGCAGGGAGCCCGATGTGGGACTCGATCCCGGGCCTCCAAGATCATGTCCTGAGCCGAAGGCAGTTGCTTAACCAACTGAGCCACCCAGGCGCCCCGATTCTGTAGTTTTGAAACCTGATGGAAAATCAGGATTAAAGTGCCATTTGGTAACTCTGTTAAAGTGAGAACACATAAAGATGGGTAATGAGAACATAGGTTGTCATTCACCCGAGGACACAGGTATGCTCTGTTGGTAAAAACTCTGAGCCAATATTCTCTTCAGTTCAGTTTGCTTTGCCTGGAGGAGAGCCTCACCCAGGCGCCATGTGTTGGCGTAACTCAACAGTGGGCTTCCTCCCCAGGAACTAATGTCCCCGTCTGAGGTTTGCAGGCCGTGCTGGAGAGGCAGAGGGCAAATGTCACATTGCTGCTGCAGTATCTGTTCGGCATGATCTCTGATGACCCCAGACTCACACACCTACAGCAAGTGACTCTTTCCCCAGTCTGTGCCTCAGTCAGTACCTACCTGTCCTCTACCCTGTTCCCACAGTGGTCACTCAACTGGCTAACTAACCTGATGAAGGATATCTGTGTGATGGAGTTAACAGAAGCTCGTGGCTAGAACAGGATTTACCACCAGCTCCACTTATTAGTTGCTTGATCTTCAGTGCCTTCATGGGCAAAAGGGGAATAACCCCTCCCAAGTTTGTTGTATTAAACAAAATAAGGCATATAAAGACCGGGGCACAGGGCCTGACACACAGTAAGTACTCACTAAATAATAGCCACTTCTGTTAATTCCATGACTCTTTCCAGAAACAACACAGTTTAACTGGGGACTTCTATGGCTTAACAATCTAAAGCAGCTGGGAAGAAATTCTGGATCCCACATTTTGCCAGAGTAGCATATTCTCTGGAGCAGACACAGCTCCTGGTGCACATTGTATTAAGCATGGGTGAATAGTTGCCTGCTCAGATTACTGCTGGAGGTGACATTTTGTGTGGAATGCATCCACTGTAAAGAAAATGGGGATCGACTATTTGAGCATTAGTCCTGGTGCATATTTTGTCCTCTGGATCACCTAACAAAATCAGGACTGTAAGACTCAGTGAATACAGGTGTTACTGTGTGAAGTGGGTTTTTTTTAATTATTTGTTAATATTAGACCAGGAGTTGTTCATGACTACAAAATTCTTTGAGGAAGAGTTTGAATTCCCCAATACCTGTCTGACACACAAACAGACACACATACATCACACATTTTAGGATATGCCCTAGAGCCACAGCCACCGTAGATTAAGACGGTAGCATTTGCTGTAGCTCTTAGAGCAAAATGAGTATGACTTCAATTGAGGGAGATAAATTTGTTGCCATGTCCGAACTCAAAGAACCCGTTTTTATGTGATATTTGTCCCACATGCCCCTGTCATCAGCCAGCAAATTCTGAAATGATGGTACTATCTGAAAAGTATAGTCACTAAGGGATATTTCTAATGCCATCATAACTCCTTTGAGAGGGGAATGAGATGAGAAAAAAGAGATTGGGAGAAGAGAGGGATGAAGGAGAAAGTAGTAACTATTCACACACATACACACAGCACCACACATTGGAACCTTTCAATCTCCTCTTCTACACTGATGAAAGTAAGTTACTTACTCTTTAAAATGAAACTCTAAGCACTGGATCCTAGGCTACCTAATTGATATCTTCAGCACAAGTCACATAAATGCCATAAAATTAGGTAACTAATTTTAGAAATAAAGATTCAGATTACCAAATATAGGTTTAAAAAAGGTATTAAACTATGGGAATTTTAAAAACAATTTAAAAAAAAATAAAATGAGAGATGTGTATATGTGCCATGCCCAGAGGTATGAAACTGAAATTTCAACATTACAGCCATGGTCAGATATGAAAAAGTAAATTCAAGGAGTGACTCTGTTCCCAACACTAGGCTGGCAATTTGAAAAAAAAAAAAAAAAAAAAAAAAGACCCCAGGGAAAAATACTGACTTTTTGATCTCCATAACCAAGAACGGATAATCTCAATGAGACTTCAGAGCTCTAAAGGAGAGACATCCAAGAGCTTCATGACTACCAAAATCTTTGAGGAAGAGTTTGAATTCCCCAATACCTGTCCGACACACAGACACACACATCACACATTTTAGGATATGCCCTAGAGCCACAGTCACCATAGATTAAGATGGTAGCATTTGCTGTAGCTCTTAGAGGAGCAACACCTCTGAGAACACATCAAGGTACTGTTCAACTCTGGTGTGACCCTCCCCTGCCAACTTGCTTCTAACTTAGTCTCTCTCAACTCAAGCTATATGATCCTGTTAAAACATAAATACGGGTGATACCAAGAAATATGGCTATATAATAGCCCTCAGCCCTGTGACAGTGCAAAGTTATCAAAAGTCAATGAAAGATAGTAGAGCAGGAACCAAAGAAGCCATGAAATAGTGGAAGGAGAAGGCAAAGATCCCACAAATAAGCACAACATAAAACATAAAGAGAAAAAAAGGATCTAAAGCAGGGAGGGGTTCTGTATTGGAGAGAAGAAGTAACAGAAGTGAATCAGAACTGCCATGAGGAGTTCCCCTTAGAGCTAGGCAAGATGGCAGCCTTAAATGGAATCTATAAGAGTGACAGAAGAACAGAATCTTGGAGTGTTTTAAGAGAAAATTAAGAGGCTACAATATACACATCCAGACAGATTATATCTGATGAGACCAAATTTCTCAGAGTCAGAGGGTAGATTATACCAGCTTGGCCCTGTGTACCAAGTTCCATCCTGAGAAGTCTTATCTCTGGTCTTCCTGCACATTCCCTTTTTCCTCAACTTGCAGTTTTCCCAGCATACAGATGGTGCCACACTTCCATATCTTTGTGCAGGCAGCACTCTCCATCTAGACCAAATTTTCTCCCCTGAGATCTTAGATTTCTTCCAATTCAGTCCCTAAGTTTTTTTTCCTATAGTAAGACCATCATTATCTCTTTCACCCATACCAAATTCATATGCCATTCTTTGGGTGCCTATGGCACACACTTCCACTACAGCATCTACTGCACATGTATGTCTGTCTCTCTACATAAAATCATGAACTATCTGACCATCTAATTCATCTCTATGTGCAATGAGCCCAGTACAATGGACTATCAAATGATAGGCATTTGACAATTTTGAAACCTACAGTGTTGTGGCACTATTTGAGACACTGGAGAGGCAGAGTGACTAAGACAAAATTCTTGCCTGATAGGGCAATAAACACACCCATAAAATAGCATCAAATAGTGATAAACAGCAAAATAAAGCCAGCTAAGGAGATTGACAGTGATGGGGGAGGGGTGGTTAATGGGGAGGAAGAAAAGTTTTGGATAGGATGATCAGAAAAGGTCTGTCTTAGGAGATGACATTTGAACAGTCATTCAATAAATAGGAGAGACAAATTTAAAAAAAAATAGAGAAAAGTGTTAATCACAGGATTTCTTTTTAGGGAGATTTGCTCCATTTGTTGAGAAGAGATATCTTGGTAGGCCAGTCTGAAGTAGCAGATGGGACCTCCAAAGGACTGACTCAGATGGAAAGGAACGGATTTGCTTCTGAAGCAGAGGGGAAGTACAGATACAAGGGGAAAGGAGGGAAACCCAGCAGCAGGGAGTATGACCCTCTGGGTTCCCTTCACTGCCAGCTTCCACTGAAGTCTTTGAACCCATGAAATACTTGGTGGGCACATGGAGGATCTCAAACAGCTCATACAATTGTAGGAGTCCCAGAGTCAGACAGCCCCTGCCTGAGACGCAGGGCCAACTGGTGGGCAGCAGGCTACAGAAGGCAGGCAGGTGTAACACTGACAACCCAGAAGCAGGTATAGAGACTAAATGGAAGACCAGAAAAGGGCAGTGAGAGCTGGGAGGAGGGTCCGTGGGGGTTACCACTGCTTAGCAGCTTCTACAAGGAAAATTCCTAAATCTAAACCAAATCACTTTATCTGCTTAACAGTTTGTGAGAGTATATAGCTCTGAGTTAGTCTTAATTAGTTACAATTCAACTGTTCAGTTTGTACCAGAGATTTCTCATGGTATACAATTAACTTCCATGACAAGTAATAAGCCTCATCCATTGTGCACCTCCAAGGTACTTTATATATATCACCTCTAACCCACATAAGATTCCTACAAGGTTCTAACAAAAATGGGGTGATGAGGAGTTAAGCAAATTCCTCAAGATAACACAAAATTAAAATTCAGAACTTTCTGATTCCAAAACCATAATCTTTCTTCAACACTGAGCCACTTTCCAAAGCAAGCCTTCTGGTTCAGGACTGAAGTAACAGACAAGGGCCAAAATTCCCCCAATGAACAAGAAAGTCACTACAATCAGGGTTTGGGGGAGAGAGGTAAAGTCTAGAGAGAAATTAAGGTGGACAGAATCCCAGGCATGTTTCCCACGATATACTGCTCTACCCATTTTCTACTCCAAGAATGACAATGACTACCACCACGACTTTGGTCTATTTATGTCTCTGACATCCTCTCCTTCCATCCTCCTGTTCAATCACTATCCTCCAAATGATCCTCCGTTGGTCTTTTTCCTGTGCCTCCAACATGTCTAATTATTTCCTTTACTTTTTGTTCCTGCTGGGAACAATCTTCACCCTGATCCTGAGTTGCATCTTTGCATTACCCAAGAGACTCAGAGCAGCTCCTCTGGGGTGATCTTCCCCAGTGACCACTGCTTAAGTAGCACCAATCCCAAATCATTCCCTACCATATTAGCCTTTTATTTCCTGCTTATCTTTCATCAAAATCATGTATTTGTTAATTTCTTCCACCCACCTATGACTCCTCCCCCACCCCACCAAACACAAACTAGAACATGTGCTTCAGAAATCTACTAAAATGTATCATCTCCCAATCTCTCCCAAGCAGCTAGCTTGGATGACAGGACCAGGATAAATACTGAACCACTACTGGACTCCTAAAACTCCTGAGAAGTTGGATAAATATGTCAAATTTGCAATAAATTCATCTGATAAAGAAAATTTCTCCTAAAATTCAAGTTTCTTTAAAAAAAGAAAAAAAGATTTTATTTTTTTGACAGAGAGAAACACAGCCAGAGAGGGAACACAAGCAGTAGGAGTGAGAGAGGGAGAAGCAGGCTTCCCACCGAGCAGGTAGCCCGATGTGGGGCTCGATCCTGGGCCTCCAGGATCATGACTTGAGCCGAAGGCTGAGACTTAACCACTGAGTCACCCAGGCTCCCCTCAAGTTTCTGTTAAATTTAGATCTTAAAAGGTAATAGGGGGCGCCTGGGTAGCTCAATGGGTTAAAGCCTCTGCTTTTGGCTCAGGTCATGATCTCAGGGTCCTGGGATCGAGGCCCACATCCGGCTCTCTGCTCGGCAGGGAGCCTGCTTCCTCCTCTCTCTCTGCCTACTTGTGATCTCTCTGTCAAATAAATAAAATCTTTAAAAAAAAAAAAAAAGGATAATAGAATACCCAGTATTCTGTGCCCAGTGCCCAGACATTAGTTTCTAATACTACTCTCCAATAAGAAGAGCCAGAATTCCTTGGAGAAACAGTAGACTCTATAGCTGGGCAGAAAATACACAAGATGAGCATGAACATCTGATGCAGGAAAGTAAGAAAGTGCTCCACAAACACATACACATTAGGGGTTTATCAAAGGGACACAGGAGCCAGCTGCAAAAATGACCAAAGCTGAAATAATTGGAGGAAAATAAAGTAGTGTTGGATTAAAACTCAAGATATAAAATAAACATTCGTGAGTCCATACTGGCATAAATAAGCAATTAAGTAATTAAGTACATAAATGGGAGAGAAGAGACAAATCTTCCATGCAGAAGAATACCAATTAATTTATGTAGCTACTTTGCCCTCAAGGAGAGGAAATATAACTCCCCATTTACATGTGGGCTGCACATAGCAACTTCTGTCCAAAGATTGCATGGAAAAGGGGGATAAAGAGTGACTTCATAGTGGAGAACAAAACAAATACTACCTCAGCCCGGTGATCAAGGTTAACATCAACAGTGATAATTCAAGTTAATAGAATGTACACTTGATATAAAGTGATATAAATGACATTCAACCTCTGTGGTCTTCTTTCCAAAAATCCACAGCCCAGTCTACTCTATGGGAAAATCATCAAATATCTTTACCCCCAAGTGAGGGACATTCCACAAAATATCTGAGCAGTACTCCTCAGAGACAAACTCTGAGAAGCTGTTATAGCCAAATTGGAGCCTAAGGACACATAAGTCACTAAATATAATGTGTTATTCTGGAGGAGATCCTAGAACTTAAAAAGGCATTAGGTAAAAACTAAGAAAATCTGAATAAAGTATGGACTTTAGTTAATAACAATATTTATGGATATTGGTTCATTAGTTGGGACAAATGTACCATACTAATATAAGATATCAATAATAAAGAAAACTGGATGTCAGGTATGTAAAAATTCTTTATACTATCTTCAAAAATCTTTCTGTGTATCTAAAAATGTTCTGAAATAAAGTTTATTAAAATAAAAAGCTGCTGTACAGCAAAGGAAACAGTCAACAAAAAAAAGAGGCAACCCACAGAATGGGAGAAGATATTTGCAAATGACACTACAGACAAAGGGCTGGTATCCAAGATCTATAAAGAACTACTCAAACTCAACACTCAAAAAGAAGATGAACACATCAAAAAATGGGCAAGAGACATGAAGAGGCACTTCCCCGTAGAAGATATACAAACGGCCAACAGACACATGAAAAAATGTTCAGCGTCACTAGCTAGCAGGGAAATTCAAATCAAAACCGCACTGAGATACCACCTTACACCAGTCAGAATGGCCAAAATTAACAAGACAGGAAACAACAAGTGTTGGAGAGGCTGCGGAGAAAGGGGAACCCTCTTACACTGTTGGTGGGAATGTAAACTGGTGCAGCCGCTTTGGAAAACAGTGTGGAGATTCCTTAAAAAATTAAAGATAGAGCTACCCTATGACCCTGCAATTGC